>CM057239.1:29417866-29456338 GCA_029931835.1 Etheostoma nigrum
CCTTTAATAATAAAAATCTGCCTGCCTCTATGGGAATTTAACATAGGGGTATGTATACTTATGCCCCCTGTATTTTAAGGAAGAATATTTATTTATTCACAATACATTATTTATCCACAAAGAAAACTGGTGTCCTTAAAGGTTGGATTTTACATAATTGTTTAATTAAACCATTAAGATCAATTTCCAAAAGATGATTGTTTTATTCCTCTTTTTAGCCAATTTTATTATGGGTATGTAAACTTATGAGCACAACTGTAACAGTTTAAAATGTCTAAAATCAACCTTTTATTGAAATTCGGGTTTTGCAGAAACACAAAGACAGAAACACAGATAAATAGACATAGTAAAAAAAACTAATTAGAAGAGCAAGTGGTGCATAAAACTAAATAAAGAATAGAAAAGTATACAAAAGCATAAAGAGACAAGAATTGCAAGGTAAAGTGACACAAGTAAGACGGCTCCTGTTCAAAGTGTGTCGTTGATGTCAGTGTGTAGAGTTGCTTAAAGAGTGAGCTCATTAGTGTTAGCAGGAAAAAGGGTGTGTGATGCAGAAAACACACACACACACACACACACTGCTGACGTCGTGCAGAGAATGCGAGGCACTTGAGCAATAACATTGTGTTGGCTCATTCTTCCCAGGTGTAGCAAGACACACCCTTCTCTCTCTCTCTCTCTCTCTCTCTCTCTCTCTCTCTCTCTCTCTCTCTCTCTCTCTCTCTCTCTCTCTCTCTCTCTCTCTCTCTCTCGGTATACATACATACAATTAAGTTGTCTATGTAGTCAGAAAATTGCACATGCATTGACAAACTGGGTGTGGGAATAATAATTGGTGTGTATGCACGCTGAAAAACAGTTAAAGTGAGTTATACAGAAATATGGAGGTGTGTGTTTCAATGTCAATTCTTGTGTCTCTTAAACACATTCCTGTCCAAGGAGTGGTGTGTGTGTGTGTGTAAGACGGATGCTTTCCATCTTTACACCCTTTTCTGCCCTCAGTCTATATATGTGTGTTCTCATTAGACCTGCATGATTAATCGTTATAAAATGGCGATGCATCGCAAACACTACTACTCTCTTCTGTGAGTTTTAAACAGACTGTATAAAATAGGGTTTAAAGCTCTCCCTTCTCTATGGTTACAGGCTTGTGGTGATGCTCAATGTGCTTTAGCTGCCAAGAATAAAAATCTGTTTGGTACTACCAATTAGTTTAGTTTGGTCCTGGTTCACGTTTGCAATAAACATACAAGATACACTTTGTGAAGAAAGAAATCATGTCCGAGAATCGTGATATCAATTCTAAGCTAAACAATGGTGATTCATATTTTAATAATCGTGCAGGCCTAGTCTTTGTGTGTGTGTGTGTGTGTGTGTGTGTGTGTGTGTGTGTGTGTGTGTGTGTGTGTGTGTGTGTGTGTGTGTGTGTGTGTGTGTGTGTGTGTGTGTGTGTGTGTGTGTGTAACTGCTTGCATTTGAAATCTGCAGAGTTTCTCTCTTTGAAACGAATGATCTGAACGCTGACCCTTGACCCTGGAGGATCAGTTAGAGATTAAGTGTGTGAGTGAGACAGCTGAACCCAATAGACCCTGTTAGGCTCCCTGTGTTCTCCACACCATAAAGCAGCGAGGAGACAGTTGTATATCTGCCATGAATGGAGACATGTTGGACAACTTAACCACTTCCAGACACACTCCCACTTTCTCCAGAACACAAACAACCCAGATGTCTAAACCGTCACGTGTTTCAAAACACCATGGGTTTGGCAAAATAATGCTACTTGCATGAAGATTTTGATTTACATTTGATAGGCAATGATAGCTGAAGACAGAAAATAATGTTACCTTTGCATGGATAATACATCCTAGAGCCCTGATAACGCTACAGACCAAGACCACTGAAATAACGGGTCATTATTTCAACACAAAATTGGTAGCTTTTTATTTTGGCGATGGTCATCATCATCATCATCAAAGTTGGAGTTACCCTGCTTCCCAGTTTTATCAAAGCCCCAGTTGACAGTGAAAGGCATGTGAAGACTTTCATCCCGCAACGCAAACTGATAAATCTCTACAAAATTAGACACTGCAGCTATTGGTTCAAACACAACAGAGGTGTAAGGTATGGATGAGACTATATCACAGCAGAGGTGTAAGGTATGGATGAGACTATATCACAACAGAGGTGTAAGGTATGGATGAGACTATATCACAACAGAGGTGTAAGGTATGGATGAGGCTATATCACAGCAGAGGTGTAAGGTATGGATGAGGCTATATCACAACAGAGGTGTAAGGTATGGATGAGACTATATCACAACAGAGGTGTAAGGTATGGATGAGACTATCACAGCAGAGGTGTAAGGTATGGATGAGGCTATATCACAGCAGAGGTGTAAGGTATGGATGAGACTACATCACAGCAGAGGTGTAAGGTATGGATGAGACTATATCACAACAGAGGTGTAAGGTATGGATGAGGCTATATCACAACAGAGGTGTAAGGTATGGATGAGACTATATCACAGCAGAGGTGTAAGGTATGGATGAGGCTATATCACAGCAGAGGTGTAAGGTATGGATGAGACTACATCACAGCAGAGGTGTAAGGTATGGATGAGGCTATATCACAACAGAGGTGTAAGGTATGGATGAGGCTATATCACAACAGAGGTGTAAGGTATGGATGAGGCTATATCACAACAGAGGTGTAAGGTATGGATGAGACTATATCACAGCAGAGGTGTAAGGTATGGATGAGGCTATATCACAGCAGAGGTGTAAGGTATGGATGAGGCTATATCACAGCAGAGGTGTAAGGTATGGATGAGACTATATCACAACAGAGGTGTAAGGTATGGATGAGGCTATATCACAGCAGAGGTGTAAGGTATGGATGAGGACTATATCACAACAGAGGTGTAAGGTATGGATGAGACTATCACAGCAGAGGTGTAAGGTATGGATGAGACTATCACAGCAGAGGTGTAAGGTATGGATGAGACTACATCACAGCAGAGGTGTAAGGTATGGATGAGACTATATCACAACAGAGGTGTAAGGTATGGATGAGACTATATCACAACAGAGGTGTAAGGTATGGATGAGGCTATATCACAGCAGAGGTGTAAGGTATGGATGAGACTATCACAGCAGAGGTGTAAGGTATGGATGAGACTATATCACAGCAGAGGTGTAAGGTATGGATGAGACTACATCACAGCAGAGGTGTAAGGTATGGATGAGACTATATCACAACAGAGGTGTAAGGTATGGATGAGACTATCACAGCAGAGGTGTAAGGTATGGATGAGACTATATCAACAATGTTTCATTCACGGGGTTGTTCTGGTGCTGCTGGAGAGGACCGTTACCTTCCGCTTTCTCTGTGTTGGTATTCTGAGCTCGGGTCGATTTGGGAAACATCCTCCGAGCTAGAACAGACAATCAAATTTTATATATATATATTTTTTTGTTGAGTAAAATCATCGTCACACACTTGACAGCCATTTGAGTTCCAGAGCTCGCCTCCCTACGTGTCGATGTTCCACCCAAACAAGTTGCTCGAGGCGGTTTTGCAGAGGCACCGTTGCTCCGTTCAGCGCTTAGCAACACCCAAGACGACTGTGATTGGTTTCAACAAATGCCACTAAACCAGACCAAGTTTTCTACTTTTACTAGCTAGAGCCTCCTCCACAGCGCGGTGGAGATAGGGCTGACAATGCGAGACTAGGTACGGCTACGTTGGTGCACAAAACCCAAAATCTGCCAACAGGCATGAGTCCACTTTCCTCAGTTTTTACAGTTAATCCCATTAAGGGTTTCCTGGTATTAAAGTTCAGAGTTTTTCAAAGCGTTAATCTTGATGAGCTGAGCAGCTTTACAACCCATCAACATGACATGTTGGAGTCAAACAGTGAGCTTAAGCAGTGGGCTCCGGCCTGGTCGACACCGGAGAGGACGTTCTCCACTGTGGCTACAGCAGTTATGCAATAGATACTAGAGGATAAGGGCACCGCGCCTTAAAGGTAAACCGTCTTAACTGGCCCATCCAGCTTTGCTCGGTCCCACCGCCGTCAGCTTGTTATGTGTGTCCTCCGCTCAGGTCAGGAATCCTCTGATCTCATCAGGTCTGTGTAGCCAACACCGGCAGGTTTAACATGCTGCACTGGCACTCATCCGGTTTGGTCGCTCTCTGCAGGAAATGGGGTCAGGTCATGTTAAAATTCGGGCAATTCAGCCTGTAGATATCCTTCAGAATTAAAACTGGAACTCCTCTGACATGCTTTAACTGATGATCACAGTTATTGACTTTTGGAAAGATGTTGCCATTATTGAACATGGAAAATAGTGAAAAAGTTAAACAAGCCAACAGTGGAAACAGCTCGAGCTGTGAAAATCCCCTTAATGCTTTCCCCATTTGAATATACAGTGGGTACGGAAAGTATTCAGACCCCTTTAAATTTTTCACTCTTTGTTTCATTGCAGCCATTTTCCAAAAATCAAAAAAGTTCATTTTATTTCTCAGTAATGTACACTCAGCACCCCATCTTGGACAGAAAAAAACAGAAATGTAGAAATTTTTGCAAATTTATTAAAAAACAAAAACTGAAATATCACATGGTCATAAGTATTCAGACCCTTTGCCGTGACCCTCATATGTAACTCAGGTGTCTATTTCTTCTGATCATCCTTGAGATGGTTCTACACCTTCATTGGAGTCCAGCTGTGTTTGATTATACTGATTGGACTTGATTAGGAAAGCCACACACCTGTCTATATAAGACCTTACAGCTCACAGTGCATGTCAGAGCAAATGACAATCATGAGGTCAAAGGAACTGCCTGAGGAGCTCAGAGACAGAATTGTGGCAAGGCACAGATCTGGTCAAGGTTACAAAAAAATTTCTGCTGCACTTAAGGTTCCTAAGAGCACAGTGGCCTCCATAATCCTCAAATGGAAGACGTTTGGGACGACCAGAACCCTTCCTAGAGCTGGCCGTCCGGCCAAACTGAGCTATCGGGGGAGAAGAGCCTTGGTGAGAGAGGCAAAGAAGAACCCAATGGTCACTGTGGCTAAGCTCCAGAGATGCAGTCGGGAGATGGGAGAAAGTTGTAGTAAGTCAACCATCACTGCAGCAATCCACCAGTCGGGGCTTTATGGCAGAGTGGCCCGAAGGAAGCCTCTCCTCAGTGCAAGACACATGAAAGCCCGCATGGAGTTTGCTAAAAAACACCTGAAGGACTCCAAGATGGTGATAAATAAAATCCTCTGGTCTGATGAGACCAAGATAGAACTTTTTGGCCTTAATTCTAAGCGGTATGTGTGGAGAAAACCAGGCACTGCTCATCACCTGTCCAATACAGTCCCAACAGTGAAGCATGGTGGTGGCAGCATCATGCTGTGGGGGTGTTTTTCAGCTGCAGGGACAGGACGACTGGTTGCAATCGAGGGAAAGATGAATGCGGCCAAGTACAGGGATATCCTGGACGAAAACCTTTTCCAGAGTGCTCTGGACCTCAGACTGGGCCGAAGGTTTACCTTCCAACAAGACAATGACCCTAAGCACACCGCTAAAATAACGAAGGAGTGGCTTCACAACAACTCCGTGGCTGTTCTTGAATGGCCCAGCCAGAGCCCTGACTTAAACCCAATTGAGCATCTCTGGAGAGACCTGAAAATGACTGTCCACCAACGTTTACCATCCAACCTGACAGAACTGGAGAGGATCTGCAAGGAGGAATGGCAGAGGATACCCAAATCCAGATGTGAAAAACTTGTTGCATCTTTCCCAAAACGACTCATGGCTGTATTAGATCAAAAGGGTGCTTCTACTAAATACTGAACAAAGGGTCTGAATACTTATGACCATGTGATATTTCAGTTTTTGTTTTTTAATAAATTTGCAAAAATTTCTACATTTCTGTTTTTTTCTGTCCAAGATGGGGTGCTGAGTGTACATTACTGAGAAATAAAATGAACTTTTTTGATTTTTGGAAAATGCCTGCAATGAAACAAAGAGTGAAAAATTTAAAGGGGTCTGAATACTTTCCGTACCCACTGTATATATATATTGTATTCATTCACAACTAAAGACAAAAGGTGAATTTACTTGTGAAATGTAATGTGTGTCTTTCTCAATTATCCTATTTTTTTGTGTGTAATCGGGATTGAGTTTTACTCAGTAAACGTTATAGAACTTTATGTTACGTTATAGATCTTATTTATTGACATTGATTGATTTCAATGTTGATCGACTCCCAACACCAAAGATTCTTTCGTACCTTAAAATAATGTTTCCAAAATCCTTTGATTGGTTCATTAACTCGTTGGAATGAGACATAAGAATAATGGTAACAGTAATGGACAATTCCTCTCCCAACCTGTAGGTTTTAGCCATCTTTATAGTTGGCTTGCTGAAATTTACACCCACAGGACTAATGCTAATAGTAATTTAAAGATGTGGTATCATTGGGTCTGGATGGAAGGATCGGCCTTCCCACTTGGTTTCATATTGCATATTGTTAAATAATTAAAAGACAGACCAGGAAACTAACATTGAAATGCATTTTAAGCGTCAAGGTCAGCGTAAAACTGAATGAAGCCGTTAAAACAATGCTTGGGAAGTTTAATAGACTTCCATCAACAAGCTTTCAATATGTTTCATCGTGTGACGTAAAGGTCCGTCCCCGTTGCATGCGAACCAACAACTTCCTGAGATATGTCCTGATACGTCGGTAATCGCATGCAGGACCTGATGCTGACGGCTGCAGGGATTCGCTTAAACACGTTTAACAGTTGTTGTTTTTTTATGTGGCATGAAAGACAAGAAATCTTGAACCAGAATTGCTGCTTCCATTGTGTCCACTCAGCATGGTTCAGTCCCTGTGTGAGCTGTGTGTGCATGTCCATTCCAGTTTCCACACCTCGCTGTGCTGTCCCTGACTGACAGAACGCAGCCAGAGGCGTGCTGCGTTTCCCACAGTACAAACGCTACCTGAACAGGAACTTCCTCGTCATCTGACAGACCCGGGGCAGCATGATGGGCCGCCCTCTTTATAGCAGCATGCAGGCCTGCTTCAGGGTCTGATAAAGCCCTGCCGAAGTGTCCCTGAGCAAGACACGGTGTCATACAGGGTCTGACCCCTGGGCTCGGTGGGAGGGGATGGAAGCTGTTATTCGGAGCGTAAGGTTTCAGGCTCTCTGCAGGTCTCTACCTGTTGCCCTCCTCGCCACCACTCCCAGTGGCAGCAGTCCTGTTGGGACAGAGCCCAGTTTTAGTAAACCTGCTCTCTGATACGGTTTACGTTCCTAAAACCCTCAAAGCTTCCCAACATGCAGAAACCCTCAGTGTTCCCTCGCTTTGCTTCACTGGTTAGATGATGAATTTTGATGTCATCCCCTGCCTGAGAAAGTGGGCTGTCTGGGGTATCTACATTAACATAAATGATACATTAAATAATAACGTGTTTAATCTCATTCTCTGCGATGGTTACACATAACGGTGCCTGATTAGCATTAGAGCTGCAAGCAGGAATCGATTAGTTGTCATCAATTGAAGTACACGCCAATCATTTTTTTGTTCAGTTTTTTCTTATATCTGTTAAAATGATGGTTGTGTTGCATCAAACAACCTGAGAATGAATGATGCCTCGTTCATATGGTTTGTTTGAAAGTGCTTCAAATTTGAATGACAGCAAGGAATAATAGGAATAATAGATGTATGGCTTATGTATTATGTTGGTCACAAACTGGAGAGAGTGTGTGTGTGTCCGTGTGTGTGTGTGTGTGTGTGTGTGTCCGTCCGTGTGAGTGTGTCCGTGTGTGTGTCCATCTGTCCGTGTGTGTGTTCGTGTGTGTGTCCATCTGTCCGTGTGTGTGTCCGTGTGTGTGTGTCCGTGTATCCGTCCATCCGTAACATTATTATGCAAAATGTATACCTACCTTCTTAGAGTGTGTGTGTGTGTGTGTCTATATATACTATAATTGTTTGTGTGTGTGTGAGTTGGGGGTTGGTATCGGGCGGTCTGGGGGAGGGTCACACACACCACACACACACACACACACACACACACACACACACACACAGAGAGCAGGTTGAGGGAGAGTACAGGGGGCTGAAGGGTGCTATTATCCGCGAGGCTCAATGGGTGCTTTGTGCCGGTGCCCTGGTGGGGAGAGGGGCCGGCCGCGAGCAGCACCCTGTCATAATGTTTCTGAACACACAGCGCAGGAGAGACGCAGACAAAGGGGAGTTGGAAAGGTCAACTGGATTGATGCTTCAGTACGGGCTGCTCGATTATGGAAAAAAATATATAATCACGATTATTTTGGTCAATATTGAAATCACAATAATTTAATACGATTACTCGTTGACTTCAAGAAAGATGTTGCAATTATTGAACTTAAACAGTGGGAAAAGTTAAATAAATCAACAATTAAGACAATTTCACAGTTGTATGTAGTTTTTTTTTTAAATACTTTCCTTATTTAACTTTATTTTTTCACTCAGAACACCAGAAAATAAGAGTTTACTCTTGAGCTAATGAGCTAAATATATAATTGTTTTCTCGATTATTCTGTTTTTGTGATCATTAGAGCAAAAATCATAACCACAATTACATTTTGATTAATTGCACAGCTCTACATCCAGTTTGGCATGTGATATCTTCCTCCAAAGTTGTCTGAGATGTTTCTATAGAAAATTCATCAGAGTGCGTGTGATAGTAGCGATCTCAACCTCTTTGACTTTCGGACTGGGAAATAAAGATGATCATTTCTCTCCATTTTCTGATAAAATGCACTTAGGAAAGGATCTCTGTAATCAAGTAGCAAGCTTTATCATGCGATGCGACATTATATACCCAATCTATCGGTATCGGCATTTATAATGGTCGATTTAAACAATAAACGAATAAAATAAAAAAATCACAATGATTCTGATGAATGAATATTTAAAAAATAAAAACTGTTAACCATGTTATGAGCGTTGGCGTTGCATAGTCTGTCCACCAGAGGACGCTCTACAACGTCCCTGTTAGTGATGGCGTTGCATAGTCTGTCCACCAGAGGACGCTCTACAACGTCCCTGTTAGTGATGGCGTTGCATAGTCTGTCCACCAGAGGACGCTCTACAACGTCCCTGTTAGTGATGGCGTTGCATAGTCTGTCCACCAGAGGACGCTCTACAACGTCCCTGTTAGTGATGGCGTTGCATAGTCTGTCCACCAGAGGACGCTCTACAACGTCCCTGTTAGTGATGGCGTTGCATAGTCTGTCCACCAGAGGACGCTCTACAACGTCCCTGTTAGTGATGGTGTTGCATAGTCTGTCCACCAGAGGACGCTCTACAACGTCCCTGTTAGTGATGGCGTTGCATAGTCTGTCCACCAGAGGACGTAACTGAGATTTTTGTAGGGTGGCGTGACAAAGCTGTCCACGGTCCCGTGCCCACCTCTCTGCTAGGAACTCCTTCACTATGAAAAAAGAAATGATTCAAAACACATTTCTGAAGAATGTGGGCTAACCAGAAGCACTAAAACATGGATTCCAACCAGCTATTGATGTGTGAGATTCGTGTGTGTGTGTGTGTGTCTTTTCCCCAGATGTCTGTTTGTGATTTGGTGCACCATCTTAATATTTAATTACAAGTTATCACCGTTTGATTCCTGTCTGGTTTTCAGATATTATAGGGGATCCATTTCTAAGTTTTGCAGTTTAACAAATGGGACGTATCGGGGGGCGGGGGGGGGTCCTTTTGTATTTTATAGTGGGAATGATTTAAGATCTTGTGTGAAGAAGAGCAGGGATGAGAAATGGGAGGAGAGAAAGTGAAAAATGTGATATTTAGATGAAATATAGGGTTGTGTGTGTTCACTATGGTAACCTAAAGTTGTTTTATTCATCTTATCTGCCAACCACACATTTTCTTTTTGACTTATATATTATTAATTGTTCTTTGACATCACTAGCAGTTTTTAGCTATAGGTATTGTATTATGACGTGTGTCTCCTCCCCTTTTCTTCCGCTACTTCCTGTCTTATCTAAAGCAACTCCCTGGCCTCCCTTCCTGTCCCATTGAATTTCATTTTCTTTCATTCTCGATTCAAAGTGTTTATTGTCATAAAAGGTGAAAAAACACCGCGACCCAGGCTCTGAATAGTCCCCATTTGTCTCCTGTTTCTGTGCAGACGTTCACGGCGTGGTGTAACTCCCACCTGCGCAAGTCCGGCACGCAGATCGAAAACATCGAGGAGGACTTCAGGGATGGGCTGAAACTCATGCTGCTGCTGGAGGTCATCGCAGGTAACGGACCATCTGTTCTCTCTGAGCAGCATTAGGTTCAGCAAGACTGTTCAATGAAACTAATACGGCCGGTATAGGGTCATAATCCCATTTATGTTGGTCAGTATTGAAATCCCGGTTATTTAACGCTAATTGACTGTTGAAAAGAGTAAAAAAAATGTAATAATCAACAATGAAAACAGTTTCCCTTAAATATTTTCCCATTCAGAACACAAGACAAAAAAATTAAGAGTTTATTTGCAAAACATAATGCTCGCTCTCTCTCTCTCTCTCTCTCTCTCTCTCTCTCTCTCTCTCTCTCTCTCTCTCTGTCTCTGTCTCTGTCTCTGTCTCTGTCTCGTCACTGAGCCGTGGTCTGATTTTCAAAGCTGTCTCTTAGCTGTCCGGTAACTGGCTATCTGCAAAATTAGGTTCAGTAAAATGAAACTAATACGGCTGGCATTAGGGTCATAATCCCAATTATGTTGGTCAGTATTGAAATCCCGGTTATTTAACGCTAAATGACTGTTGAAAAGAGTAAAAAAAAAAAGTAAATAATCAACAATGAAAACACTATTTCCCTTAAATATTTTCCCATTCAGAACACAAGACAAAAAATTAAGAGTTTATTTGCAAAACATAATGGGCAAAATCATTTTTCTCGAATACTCTTTTTGTGATTGTTAGAAGTCAAAGGCTCTCTCGCTCTCTCGCTCTCTCTCTCTCTCTCTCTCTCTCTCTGATTTTCAAAGCGGTCTCTTAGCTGTCAATCAAAATTTTTTCAGATGCTAAAGATGTGTCTGCCCATTCCAGGGCGAGGTCACTCCCAGTTCCCAACCTCATTCTGGATCACAGGCATTCAGATTGGGAACACCCTGCTATAGATCTGTCACTGGATGACAGCTTTTCTCTCGAGGGTTCTTGTGTTTAATTGCAGGTTGTTGTAGCAGGGAAACCGTTCCTGTGGCAGAGTAGATAAACATTTGAACTGCTGTCGTCCCGTAATGAAATTTGGCTTCCTGTTTCACATTGACTTCAGTTTGTTTTCTGCTGTGAGCTACATCGAGGTCCCTGCTGTAACTTTAACTGTCCTGATCGAGTGTTGTTCTGCTGAGCCTGTGGAAATGCGCTAACTGTGTGTGTGTGTGTGTGTGTTTGTGTGTGTGTGTGTGTGTGTGTGTGTGTCGCAGGCGAACGGTTACCCAAGCCTGAGCGAGGCAAGATGAGGGTGCACAAGATTAACAATGTTAACAAAGCCCTGGACTTCATCGCCAGCAAAGGAGTCAAGCTGGTCTCTATTGGAGCAGAGGGTAAGCATACAGTCACACCCCCGCCCCCCCATCAGGAGGCAGCTGCAGCTAAAGTAATATTCCAAGAAAATGCAATAACATTAGTATTAAAAATTGAAATCAAGATTGCCCAACAGCTTGGCTTCGAGAACATGGATCTGTCATCATCACGCTTTCTTCAATGGTTTCCTGTAATATTTTGTATGGTGTTCTGTGGTGTTTAGTATAATATCTGTAGAGGAGTGCCTTTGTGCAGGAGTCAGCCTCTATCTCCAGAGTGAACACAATACTCAAGTCCAACTGCAGTTTGTCCACTTAAACAGTTCTGGTTCACCTGCCAAATGTCACTAATAGGCAGACACACAAAACAACACATTTAGCATCTTACACAGGACGTCACCTGCAGGATGGTAACCTTTCTCCTACTTTATCTGGACAAACGTGACATTTCCGCAACATTATACCGCTGATACTGCTGACCATTGAGACAAAGTTGCCCAAAATACTGCAATCCTGCACACACACACACACACACACACACACACACACACACGTTGTGAACACTTTCTGGCCTTCTATAAAAACAACCCACTAAATGTCATCTACTGGAAAGCTGTCTGAGAGAAAAATGCCAAAATAAAAGATGGAAGAGGAAAAAGTGGAGGTTTGGTGGTGGGATGAGAGTGGTGGAGGTCCTCCAGAGATTGTTTAAAGCAACTCAAACCTCCGTTTGAACTCAAGGAGCTTAAAACCTTTTTGCAATAAGTTAAAGTACAGATTTGCGGAGGCATGGCAATGGAAAAAGACACTCGCTAACTCGCATCACAAACATAATTTAGCTTTTTATAAGAATTTGGAGTAATGTACCACAATAAATGTAACAGTGTTTTAAAATGTGACACTCGGCTTCTTCAGCACACAAATGCACGAAGAAATGAATGTGAAGTGGGTCACATTCCCAGCTGAATGTGAGCGTGGCTTTGATAAACCGGTGTTAGTATGAAAGGACTGATGGATGAAGAGTCTCAGTGCTGTATGCGTTTGAACCACGAGTGGAATGTGACCCCCCCAACCCCCCAAACTACATACCTACCTACCAACTATATTGCACACAACCCGCTGTCCTGTTCTGTTTGTCCTCATTCACCTGCCAAACGTCTGAGGAGCGTGGTGGGAAACTGCCATAATGATATTTTGAGAGTTTCACTGCAGATTGGGGCTGAACGATTTAACGGGGGGAAAAAGTCTAATTGGGATTGTTCTCTCTGATATTCTGATTACGTTGATTACGTTTTGCGATTATTCTTTTTATAAATAGTTTTAATGATAATTTAGCTAAAGTTCAGTATTGTCTGTATAACAGATAAAATTGTCATGGAACATTATAACATGAGACACCATCAAAACTGCTCTATAGCTTTATGCCAGGAACATAGTTATATAATATAACAAAAAGAGGAACAAATAGTCAAACCACATGTTACACCCAACATTTAACTAAATATTGCACATTCGATTTATCGCATCTTCACAATTTAGCTAAACGTATTCTTTTAAATTTCAATTTGAAAATGATAAATCGTTCAGTTCTACTGCTAAATGAATTTGCTCATGTCATTAGATGATGATCCAAGCAACATATTAGAGCTCGACCGATACACGGCGGGCCGATATTATCGGCCGATATTAGGCATGCCCGAACTATCGGTATCGGCATTTATAATGGCCGATATTTTTTTTTTTCATTTTCATTCATCAGAATCATTTATCACAATGATTCTCTTAAATTAATATTTACAAAATAAAATAAAAACAGACGGTCAACCATGTTATGAGTGTTGGTGTTGCATAGTCTGTCCACCAGAGGGCGCTCTACAACGTCCCTGTTGGCAACACTGATTTTTTTAGTTATTGTGTTTTTGTTCAAATGACTTTAAGTTTCATATCTAGAGTTTATATTTTTATACATTTTATTTAACAGAACGTTAACATATTTTTATGTTTATCATACTATTTTAGTGAGAACTCATAAATAACTAAATAACTAATGTTGGGGAAATCTGTTTTGTAACGCGTTTCTGGATTCGTTTTTTTTTTTAAATAGATAGAGATATCTATCTATCTATCTATCTATCTATCTATCTATCTCGGATTTTTAAATAACCAAATATTTGTATTGTATCAACATTAAAAATCCTTAATCGGTCGGGCTCTACAACATTGATTTCACTGCACACACACCTTCACAGAGCACACAATACGTGAAGGTTTTTCAATTGATTAAATGCTGATTAAATGTACAATAGATTAAATAATATTCTGTATCTTCTGGGAATGAATTTATTTTTTGTTAAAGCAGCTCACTTGGAAGCTGTAGCTGTGTGTGGGTGGGCTGGCGTTATTAAATGAAGTAACAGATGTAAGGTTGTAAAACGGGCAGCGACGGATGAGATTTGTGGTCCAGTGTGAATCCGAAGCTATTTTCTTTTCTTTTCCTTTTTTGTGTCGGGCAGAAATCGTCGACGGAAACGCCAAGATGACCCTGGGAATGATCTGGACCATCATCCTCCGCTTCGCCATCCAGGACATCTCTGTAGAAGGTACGGCTTCCTGTGCTTTTAATGTGCATTCCGACTCAGCAGCAGCTCGGCAGAAAAGCGCCTTGCTCAGAGGCACCGCGGCAGCTCGACTCCCACCCAGGTTTCAGGAGTGATTGAACGACCAAAGTCCCGCAGGAATCTTTGGTGTTCACACGCACATGAAGATGTGCAAATTGAGGGTGCATTGTGGGAACTAGAGTGGAAGTAACGAGGCTAGAGAGACATACACACACACACACACACACACACACAGAGAGAATATCACGGTTGAGTAGTGATGGAATATATTGAAGATATAAAAGCGGCTGCTCAGTGAGACTGCCGGTGTGAAGCTACTCGGTGCTGGGAACACTTAGACCTGCTGCTAGGATCTAGTATAGTTCATGTGTAGAATCATATTTAGCTTGGCAGTCCTACTTTATTTTTTCATTCTGTAATTTTGTGTTCTCGTTAATGTTACTACATTGTTTTTTGTTGTTGTTGTTGGATAGTTTAATTTCCTGTCATTGGTTACTTCTGCGTTTGTTTTGGTTTAAATGTTATACCGGGATGGTGCATCTCGAGGGGTTAATCCTCTAATTGAATGTGAAGAACTACATATAATTACCTGGTTCAAATGAAATGAAAACATTACTTCATAATTGGAACTTCCTCAAACTAAGTCTCCATCTTAAAGTAATTTTCCATTATTGAATAATCTCTCAATCGGTTTAGTGGCCGTGCCCATCACACATACTCATGTCCCAGGGTGACCACTTCAGATGAATCCTTCTCCGTGACAACCGTCTAAAACCCAAGGACGCTGAATTTAGATTGACATGAAACAGAACAGCAACAAATCCTCATCCTCCTCCACTTCCATAGAGCGATGTGTCTTTTTGTTGTTTTTGCATGCGTTCTGCTTGATAAATGTTGACTCGGTTGAAGCTGCAAAGACGCCGTGGTGGCTAATTAGAGCCGTCTGTGTTAGCTGTGGTGGGTGTGGGCCACTATGAGGAATATTGAGTCATATCTTTTACTCTCCGTGTTACTGATGTTTGTTCAGGCCCATGCAGTAAACATAAACATCCTGGTACTTTCAGTCCCTCTGATTTATATTTAGAACCAACAGACATGTTTTTTTTTTTTTTTCTCGCTGCCTGAGCACCGGTAGTGGAATAAAACAAGATGCTGATTCAGTGTAACGAAGAGGCATTTCTTCACACACAAGAAGGAAATGAGGTGTGCATTAACCTCATTTCCTTCTTCTCTCCTGCTGATGCTCATCTCTTCTTCTCTCCATTCCTTTTCTGCAATGCAGAGACCTCTGCGAAGGAGGGTCTTCTCTTGTGGTGCCAGAGGAAGACTGCTCCCTACAAGAATGTCAACGTGCAGAACTTCCACATTAGGTAACACGCACACACACACACACACACACACACACACACACACACACACACACACACACACACACACACACACACACACACACACTTTTCTGTGCCGGTTTTTATCACATTAAAGACCAAAACGTTCTTTGATAATCTTTGAATTCAGTTCATCTTGAGGTTAGAAAATGCTTTAACCCTTGTGTTGTCCTCGGGTCAAATTGACCCGTTTCAAAATGTTTTAGATCAGAAATATGGATTTCTTTCAACCAAATTGCCCCAAAATAACACGGATGATTCCATACAACATTAGTTTCATTGAATTTTTTGGGTGTTTTATTTAGTCTTTTAGCATTAAAATTATTTTGTTTAATGGTTTCAAAACAGTATCCGGACTAAACGTTGACATATAGCCATCTGTGATCCACTCAACATCCTCAGATCTTACCTATTAGTCAAAATAAGTCATCATTTCTGCCTTTTTTTAACTAAAAACGTATGTATAATTTGATATAAATGAGGTTTGTTGACCATGAATTCCAAGAATAAGTGTAAAATCTATTATTAAACCAGCTCAGGTTTTTTAAAAAGTGACAAATAAATCAGAAAAAAACATTAGAAAAGCCCAAAAAATATTCATTTTCAGTTTTGACCTGGAAGGACAAGTTCATGGTTAACGGGAAGACAACACAAGGGTTATAAGAGCTTTGAGGTCTTCATGGGACAGCGACAGTCTCCAATGAAACCCTGGTTAAAGTGTTTATGGTTAGGTGTGGTCTGCATGATATCAGAACTGGCCAATATTTAAAAAAACAAAAAAAAACATATTGCATCCTATTAAACACACAAAGAAAAATATAACTCATTAACACATGTCGGCTGTGTTGGAGCAGCATGACCACACCTAGTCGTATGTGAGTAAATGTATTTAGTTAGTAGGCATGGTTGATACACCACAACCGAACACTGTTCAGTGCTGAATGAAAGCTCACTGCTGTCCAGTAAAGTACTCCCATTGTTTAGAAAAGGGCGCCCCCTGTTGGAGAAACTGGATCATGTTTCTCTGCTCTAAAGTATTCAGAAGCAACTTAAACTGCTGTGTCAGTAAAATATGACGCATGCATTTTATTCAGTTGCTTGCAGTGCGTGTTCGTGTATACAGTAAACAAAGTTTTATATATATAAAAACCTTTACTCGTGACCGAGAGGCTGCAGGCGGGCACCCTCCAGCCGAGTCTAGACCAGGTCTGGGATGTGAACCTTGAGTTGAGATTGTTTTCCAAGGTGAGGAATGACTTTCACCCTTGCAGCAGTTTTCTGTTGTGATGTAACTTATCGTGACCTCATGCTGCCTCTAGCTCGCTGGAAGTCTTAATGACGCTCATTTATCTGGTGTCATTGAAGATAGCAACCCAAAAGAATGTGAACTAGGAGGAAAAAATCCTAATCAGAATTATTCATTTATTTTGTGGAGTTTGGAAAGGCGTTGCATTTATTGAACTTCAAAATGTTTTAACTGTTAAAAAAAATCACCCTTTTTCATACCGTGAATTAATTTTTTCCATTCAGAACACAAGACAAAATAAGAGCTTACTCGTGAATGTAAAAATGTAATGTGCAAAATAATTGTTTTTCTCGATGACATTGTTTTTGTTAGCGTTCGGAGCCAAAATCGCTCTTAAAATTAGATTTATTGCACGGGCCTAATGCCAATATGTAACATTCATCAAATAGTGCTGCAGATAGAGAACGTTTTTATTTCCCCATCTTTTCATGGGCCAAGATGCAGTCTGAACGGGCAAGTCTCAGTCTAAAGTGTGTCGGATTTCGGCTGTCTGGATGTCAGATCGTTCCATCGTTGTGGAGCCACGGCAGCAAACAGCCTGGATAGTGTTGAGTGTCCCTGTCGTAGTGAGGGGTGTAACAGTCGCAGAGCGTAGTGGACGGGCTGGGCTCTACAGGTTGACATTGTCCCTGGATGTGGGACGGGCATGAGCCATTCGCAGCACAGTAGGCAAGTACAGGGGATTTAAATTGGATTGGAGCCGAATGCCAAATGTCCTTTGTCAACACATTTAAATAATTTAAGAAAACAATAAACCTGAAAAGTAGCCATTGAAATAAAGTGCTTGGTTTGTAATTTAAGTGCGTGGTCTGCAGCGTCTCCAGCAACACAGAGCTGCCTGTGGACGCCTGTCTGTAAATAATGCCGGGGAAAACTATCGGCAAATGCAGCAGCCGCGTATTGGCCGATGCACGTAAAAACGCAAATATCGGCCTATGTAAAATCGGTCTATCACTAGCTCATTCATTTAATTAAAGTCACAATGAGAGTGAATATTATGTCTCATGCAGATGAGAACTGGCTTTGGGATTTCTGATTGTCATGTTACTCGTCACCCCTTCTGCCTCACACTCACTCAAACTCATCTGTTCTCCCTGACAGCTGGAAGGACGGTCTCGCCTTCAACGCTCTGATCCACAGACACAGACCTGATCTCATCGATTATGACAGCCTCAGAAAGGTAGACATGTTCTCGCACTCTTACACGACTACTAGACATAAACACTAAGCCAAATGTTATAAAGTCTGTGTATTTGAAGCAAACTGCTAGTTATGTTTCAAATTATTCAGACAAATCCCCTTGTCATATATGTAAATAGTGCTATATCTTCATTTATTTCCTTTCATTTTATCTTGCATATTACTGTAATTTCATCTTATTTTATCTCTATATGACTCGTGCTCTTATTGCGACCAGTGTCTTTATTGCTGAGCTGACCCGTTCTCTCGTCAAATACATTTCATTGTACCGATGATCCTGTGTTAACCTACAGAAATCAAATTAAACTTAAACTAAACATGGGGCGACCTGTAGCTCCCCCAGTAAGAGCGTGCGGCCCATGTAGGCTGGGTCCGACATGTGGCCCTTTGCTGTGTGTTATCCCTCATCTCTCTCCCACCTTACCGCCGCTCCACTGGCACTATCTAATAAAGGAAACTTAAACTATACATAACAGTAATTTCATAATATTAACCCTCTGAGGACAAAAGATGCATCTGCAAGTCCAAGCGATGCTACAACATTTTATTTTAGACATTTATTGACTATTTTCTTCATATAATACAACACTTTTCTGAACCCAATACTTGTAAAGTCATTTCAAGCACCAAAACAATTGAGCTTAGGTTTGCATTCACAAGAGATGTGAGAAATTTCAAAAAGCGGACATCAACTTTTCAGCTTTAGGGCCAAATATTATTTCTTTACACGTTGCCTTATCACACAGAAAGCTGTGTTTGTTCTGTACATTTTGATATGAAACACATGGGTATCAGGTTATATGCAAATATCCTTTAAAACAAATTAGACCTCAGAGGGTTAAACTTGCTAACAATACAAACATGAATTTTTTTTCAAGTTTGTTGTTTTCTGACGCTGTGATTGGATGTTTAGGATGACCCAGTGACCAATCTGAACAACGCCTTCGAGGTGGCTGAGAAGCACCTGGACATCCCCAAGATGTTGGACGCAGAAGGTACGATGGGAAGGATTCTGTGCTGTTATTATTGAATAATGCTGTGTACTGTATGCACCCTCTTTTTCTTCTATACCAAGACTTTTTCACATGTAAATGATACACTAAGTGTCTGCATTATACTTTTTTTTTACAGTAGAAGAACATTGATATAACAGCTGATTATAAACGTTTCAGCCGTGCTGTCTGCTGTAGACAAGCTGTAATACAGACCAATCGAAACACCTTGTTGTGGTCTACATAACTATTGGCATTTAGGCCTTTATTTTGACAGCTTAGACTTGAAAGGGGAGATGGGGGGGGGATGATAAGGAGCACAATCAGTCATATCAGAGCACAGTATGGTTTGTGCTGACTGACTAACTTCCCTTACAGTCAGTGTTGATGTGCATGTAAATGTGGCCACTGTGGTACATCAGAGGCATTCCTCTTCAGTCAATCCTCATCAATGGAGCCTTCATTCTCTCTCTCTGTTGTGTGTGTGTGTGTGTGTGTGTGTGTGTGTGTGTGTGTGTGTGTGTGTCTTGTTGTGTTTATTCACATGCCCTCTGGTTGTATGTGTGTCAAATGTGAGTGCATGTTTGTAAATGTGTGTCTTGTTGTGTTTAATCACATGCCCTCTGGCTTGCCTCTATAGATATAGATATAGATATATATATGTGTGTGTGTGAGTGTGTGTTCATAACCACGGTCTCACCCCCTTGTAGACATTGTGAACACTGCTCGTCCAGATGAGAAAGCCATAATGACTTATGTGTCCAGTTTCTACCATGCCTTCTCTGGAGCACAGAAGGTACCCTCTAAACCCCCCTCCCCAGCCCCCACCCCCACCCCCACCGGTACTAACCATGTGCTTTTTACTGTCCAGCATGGCCTCTCTCTCTCTCTCTCTCGTTCTCTCTCTCTATCTCGACAGCGCTGCGAAGCCTTGAGCCTCAGCAAGGACCCTGGATTTGTTGGGACACAAACGCTCACGTGTACACACGCAAACGCAAGCAGAGTGCAATTTTTTTAAACTAATGATTATATTCCTTTTTGATTATTCTGTTTAGTTTTTTTTCTTTTTTAAAGTTTCTCAATCCCAAAATTATTTCTCCAAATTATTTGTTTAAACCCAAAGATTTACAGCGTACACTTTTTTTTCTCACCTGCTAAATGAACCAAACTAAGAGAAACAACCCGCTTCAGACTTTGAATAATAATCACAGTGAACTCTCCCGACATAGTCAATGTTAATGGGCTCCATTCAGCAGTTGTGTTTGTGTCCCAACCTCGAACCTGTGGCTCCAGTGTCCCTCAACTCTCTTCTAGAGGACACTCGTCCTCCTCCTCTCCCTGCCCAACTCCCGTCTGTGTGGGGTGGGGAGTAATAGCAGGAGAACTAGAAGCTCTGGACCTTAAGAGGGAGCCTTTCTCTCTTCCAACCCTTTGCTCTAACATCCTGTAGCGACCATGAAGCTTTGGGTTGCTTCGGCTTCACTCTCTCTCTCTCTCTCTCTCTCTGTTTGCGTCCTGTCTCTGTCCTGCTGGGTGCTGGGTGATGCGTAGACATCGTGGGTACGCTGCGGCCGGATGAGAAGGCCATAATGACCTATGTATCCTGCTTCTATCACGCCTTCTCTGGCGCACAGAAGGTGAGCTTCTCACTCTTCAGACTCACGTTAACACTCTGATGCTGCCACCAAAAAAACAACAAAGACAAATCAAGCATGGTTTCCATCAGTGATAAAACTTAGTTGTTGTTTTTTTTGTTTTTTAATTCCAGATAGTGAAAGGACCGAGATCAGTTTTCAGGGGAATCTAGTGAATATCAGAAGATGAAAAGGCACAACTATAGTGAAAGGTTTCCCTAACATTTATTAGAGCTGCTTTATGTTTCTCCTCAGAAGATTACGTAGCAGTAATATGGTCACGGATGCTGTCTTGCATCGTTCTGGAAACTCAGATAAAAACAAACCGTAATGTCAAGAGATTAGGACCATGACGGGAACTCTGACAGCCACAAACGCTGTCTGATGCTTCTGCTTCGGTTTCTTTGGGCATTGACTGCGTTTCCCCAAAAAGGGATTTACTTTGCGGTCTGGATGTAATTTCCCAATCTCATGTTAGTACTGTGATCTTCTACACTTCCCTACTGAATGAATACCATACTGTGCATGTACTGGATCTGTTGCCGGTGGTATATTTCTCCGGTGGGAAGCCATAAAACCTGAAAGGTTCATTCTAATAACTGGGGAAACAGACCTGTTTGGGTTGATCACTGAGGGAAACACTGGTTGATGTCCTTGCGCTTTCTCCTAAGCGATTAACACTTCTCTGCTCTAAATGTTTTGTTTTATTGTATGATATTATTATGTATATGGAATATGTTAGTTTATACTTAAAGGTAGACATTTAAACTCAAAAGCACATTAGCCATGTATAATAGAACAAATATAAAGTTTGTTTATATATATATATATATATATATATATATATATATATATATATATATATATATATATATATATATATATATATATATATATATATATATATATATATATATATATATATATATCCTCTTTGATCAACATGTCAAAGTGTGTGTGTGTGTACTGTTTTTTTATTCCAGTGGTACAGTAGTGTAATGTCCTAGGCAGACGTACAGATGTGGACTACAGCGCTACATGAACCTGTAACTAGATGTATGGACTGACTCCTTAGTTGTGACGGGAGACGCATGGAGCTTTAAAACGCACCGATTGAATTTTATTTATTTTTTTGTCACGTTCAACTAACCAACAGCTGGAGCATGTTTTAGTTGGTCAAATGTGACCTTCATTTATTGATTGATGAGTTTTTGTCTTTGACCACTTTGTTAACAATGTGTGCCTGACCTTATGGTTAGATTTATTCCTATTCACTGCCTGTGTGTGGAGTGTGTTTGCACAGATTTGGAAACCAAAAACTCGTTATTATAACTGGTAATGAAAGGTATGGGTAGTTCTCGAGTGCAATAGACACTTACTCTCTGTTTTTAGTGGCTTTTTAGTGCAGCATCCGGTTGGAAATGTGTAACTAGAGTGAATGTTCTCACTGAGCTTTGGGCACAAAGTGAGTGTTTTTATCCAATCCCTGTGAGCGCTACTCATCAATCTGTGTCCTGATAGGCCGAGACAGCTGCGAATCGTATCTGCAAAGTGCTGGCTGTCAACCAGGAGAACGAGCAAATGATGGAGGACTACGAGAAGCTGGCCAGTGAGGTGAGGACAAAACGCTTCCAGCAGGTTTACACCCTCGCTGATTGGACCTCTTCAATCAGATCCTCGGTGTTCTCTATATGCAGCAATCCATCAATCAATCAATCAATCAATCAACATTTATTTACATAGTGCTTTACATCAAGGACCAAGAATAAAACAACGTAACATTCAATGACTAGAATGTAACATAGAATACAGTAAAGTCAGAAAAGGTTGCATAAAAGGAAAAATGTCACAGCGCTTCTATGTATTATAAGTAATTCTAAATAAATAAGTTTTGAGTTTAGATTTTAATAGAGCTACGTCTTTAATTGTGCGAATGTCAGGAGGTAACTTGTTCCAAAGTCTCGGGGTAACATCTGCAAAAGTGCATCACCCCACAGTTTGTTCCTTGAAATCGGAACTTATAAATATGAATAAAGTTGATTGGATGACCGTAATGACACTGTGGCACATACGCTGGAGCCAGGCCATTTTAGCCTTAAAAACATTACGGTAAAATCTAAAGGTTGAGGGGCGCCTGTGTAGTTCACCTTTTTTGAGCGCTCCCCGCTGGCTGCAGGTTCAATTTCAACCTGTGGCCCTTTGCTCCATGTCATTCCCCCTCTCTCTCCCCTTTCATGTTTAAGCTGTCCTATCAGGTAAAGGTCTAAAAAAATGCCAAAAAACAGAATATTTAAAAAATCTTAAAATTGATTCTAAAACGCAGCGGCAGCCAATGGATAATGTAGAGAACCGGGGCAAATGTGGGAGCGTCTAGCCTTTGCTATACGTTTACAAGATGCACTAATCAAGTGACTTTCAAGGCTTTCTGGATCAAACTTGTATCATTTTCTCCAATGGATGACAACCCGATTATGTTCTCTTCCCGTCTGCCTCCAGCTGCTGGAGTGGATCCGCCGGACCATCCCCTGGCTGGAGAACCGAACCCAGGAGAAGACTGTAAATGACATGCAGGCCAAACAGGAGGACTTCAGAGACTACCGCTGTGTCCACAAACCCCCCAAGGTATGGAACACCTTCTGCAAACTCCCAGAAATATGCACGGCAATATGTGACAAAAGCTTTTAAATGTTAACCCTCACCAGCGCCTTGAGCTAGGTGAGTATATCTTCAGTGCTTTCATATCCTTAGCTGTCATTTTAAGAGGTTTTTGTTTCCTCTGCTGAATGTGTCAACTAACGCTGTTCTAACCCCCCCCCCTCCCCTTCAGGTCCAAGAGAAATGCCAGCTGGAGATCAGCTTCAACACTCTGCAGACTAAACTGAGACTCAGCAACAGACCTGCCTTCATGCCATCAGAGGGACGCATGGTGTCTGTATGTATGCACATATCATCTACAAGAGTCCATATCTGAAGACGTTTGAACTTTAGTCCTATTTGTGACAGACTGCAGGAAACCTGCGCGTGTAGAGAATTTATATTCCAAATACATGTTGACATAGAGATAAATAGATAGTACACTGATTGGAGGAGTGTGCTCTTAATTAGATTCACATCTACACTTACACCTGCTTAAAAAAAAGATTCAGATATGTAAAATGAAACATTTTTCAGTCACAAAGCAAAATATAAAAGAGCTTCTCTTTTCTTTGGTACGGGTATGTTTTTGGTGTAAAAAAGTGATCCGACACCAGTCAATGCTTTGTGTATTTTATCAATATCACATTGACCTCCTCAGATTTAAAAACTAGCAAACAAAAATGCAAAAGATCAACTTTAAGTTTGGTTCTTTTTAAAGTTACAACAGAGTACTCCGCGTTGAGTTTGCAGTGGTTTTAACATGCAAAGAAACAGTTGCCGTACTTTACTGAGGTGAAGGCTTCATGTTATTCCTGCTGTGTGGTCTCAGGATATCAATGGAGCGTGGCACACTCTGGAGGGAGCGGAGAAAGGCTACGAGGAGTGGATCCTCAGCGAGATCAGGCGTCTGGAGAGGCTGGAACACTTGGCCGAGAAGTTCCACCAGAAGGCGGCCATCCATGAGTCCTGGACCGATGGTACGTAACACGCAGTGGATGGACATGCTGTGTACCGAGCTGAATCGCCCTCTGGGATCAAGCTGGGACCTTTTTTTTTATTTTTTTTTTACAAAAATCTTGGCTCAGTGTCAAGATGAAAATTTGAAAGATGAAAACTTTTAAGTCTTTTGTCTCTCTTCTTCACCTTCACCCAACACGTTGACACGTTGTTTTCCTCACTGTGTTAAACATCTCTGCAGCATTTGAACAGACTCACATGTTACATGGATTGATGGATTTTATGTGTATGCAGGTAAGGAGGCCATGCTGACCCAGAAAGACTACGAGACTTCCACCCTGTCAGAAGTGAAGGCGTTGCTACGGAAACACGAGGCCTTTGAGAGCGACCTGGCAGCCCATCAGGACAGAGTGGAGCAGATCGCCGCCATCGCACAGGAACTCAAGTAAGGAGGGAAGACGTGTGGAGGGATGAACAGCTGTGAAGGACAATAATACTCCACAGAGAAAAACCTGCTGATTAATAAAGGGCTGAATGATTCATCTTTTTCAAATCGAAATCGTGATTTGAAAGAATGCGATTAGCTAATGGTGAACGCCGCAATTAATGGAATGTGAATATTTAGTTGAAAGTTAAAAACATTTTTGAATCCTCTTTTTATCAACATATTCACTGTTTTTTTAGAAGATAAATTACTGATATTTTTATTGGAATTGTTCTTTATTATTATAGCTTTAGATTTTGTGATAAATGTTCTGTTTGACTGTTCAATGTTCCACGCTTAAAAGAAAGAAACTCTTATTGCTAGCAATTCATATCCACGTTCTCTTCCTTACATAAGAATATAGAGCAGTTTGGGGGTGTTTCTTGTTATAATGCTCCATGTCTGTTTTGTCTGTTACACACATTAGCTATACTTTAAAATAAAAAAATTTGTGAATTGAAATCGCAGTATGTGGCAGAAAAATCACAATTGCATTTTTCTTTCCCCAAATGGTTCAGCCCTAATTAATTTATAACTCTGTGGTTTTAGCGAGCTGGACTACTACGACTCTGCCAGCGTCAACGCTCGCTGTCAGAAGATCTGCGATCAGTGGGACACCCTGGGAACTCTCACCCAGAACCGCAAAGAGTCACTGGAGGTACGAGTCCGTGTGTTGTGTAGGGCTGCACGATATATTGTTATCGCGATATCAACGGGCGAAAAAAACACATTGCAAATGCTGCGACATATCACGATAGACACTCAGGGATTCATTTGTGTTAGTTCTCAAAGTAAGATTTCAGAAAGCAGGTATTTTATATTGTGTAGAAAAATGCAAGACATGCCTCTAATGCTGAAGGACGTATTTCCTCTGTCCTGGAACAGCTGTAGTAATGGATGAACCGCTCTTCTTGCTGTTTTCTTGCCCACAGAGGACAGAGAAGCAGCTGGAGTCGATAGATGAGCTTTACCTGGAGTACGCCAAGAGAGCGGCGCCCTTCAACAACTGGATGGAGGGAGCGATGGAGGACCTGCAGGACATGTTCATCGTCCACAATATTGAGGAGATCCAGGTAACTGGAAACTGGACCGTGTGTGAGTCTGGTCCACATTGGTGCAACACCTGTCTGACAATGTGCCAAAGAGGATTCACTAAAGAAATGGAAATGATGGAAATGACTTGAACAACATATGCCATATCACAATAACAATGTCCTAAACTTAAGCCAATAACTAGCCTCATGCATCAGTGTTGATACATAGACATTATAGATATTCTGCTCAGCCTTAAGCAATGCATTAAACAGTAAGCAGAGAGCTCTAAGCTGCATCTGGCATAATAAAGAGTTGCTGTGCAGCTGGACATTAAACAAACGTGTGTTTTTTGTTTTTCCCCACCCGCAGGGTCTGATCACAGCCCACGAGCAGTTCAAGTCCACGCTGGCGGAGGCCAACAAGGAGCGGGAGGCCATCCAGTCCATCCAGTCTGAGGTGCAGAAGATTGCCCAGAGCAACGGCATCAAGCTTAGTGGAGCGAACCCCTACACCACCATCACACCGGCGAGCATCGACAGCAAATGGAAAAAGGTAGGGCTGCAGCCGGTGCCTCCTAATCCTCATTCTTACACCCAACTGTTGTTGTTGTTGTTCTACTTGATGCCTCAGAAGTCATAAGTATAGTGCAGCACTCTAACCTTTTGATCTTTGCTTAAAAAGGGTTCTACCACTTTTTTGAGTTTAGCACTTTTAGTTTTGGGGTAATAAACAACACACAGTAAACCGATTAAGGCTGCAAACACTTGATGCAAGTCTATTTCTTTTCCCTCAAATGTTTGCTGCCGCTTTTGGGGAAGTGTGCACAAAATGCTGGGCCGTGTAAAAAGGCATTTTCTATGGGCCCCTCTCCTTACATGAGCACCCTGGGTACTCAGTCCCAGTCCGACACCACTGCACATACCGGAACTAATAAGCAGCCCCCCCCCCCGTGTCCCATATGTATTTAGAGATGATGTAAACACTTGTGGTCATTGATCAGACTGATAGGTACAGTTGCTCAGGTAGCTCAACGTCTCTGAAGACTTCTCCAGCTGGTGCTTTGTGTGTGCAGCTACAGGTGAGTTCTGTTACAACTGCGCGTTTCTAATGTGTGTGTGTGTGTGTGTCTGTGTGTGTGTGTGTGTGTTTTTGCAGGCGATGGACATGGTGCCGCTGCGTGACAGCGCCCTGCAGGATGAGCTGAACAAGCAGAACTCCAACGACACTCTGAGAGCCAAGTTCGCCACTCAGGCCAACACGGTCGGCGCCTACATACAGGCCAAGATGGAGGTAATGGATTAGCCCACGCAGTCTGTCCCAGCGATCGGCGTTCTGTTGAAGCGTTTCAGCTCTGCAGAGCTGTGTGTAGTTTGTCACAGTTTCCAGGCCAACATGGCTCATAGAGCAAAGACTCGACAGGGTTTAGTTTTACAGATAGGTGAACTTATTTGTGCAGGTTTCTAATTTTACTTATTCATATTTTATATGTACTCGCTATGTCTATTTTTGGGATCGGGCCTCTGTCATGACACACACACACACACACACACACACACACACACCTTTGTAGGATTAGCAGGATATTAAAGTGCGCGTTTGTGTCGGCAGGAAATCGGCAGGATATCCATTGAAATGAACGGGACTCTGGAGGACCAGCTGACCCACCTGAAGGAGTACCAGCAGACCATCATGTCTTACATGCCCGAAATCAACACGCTGGAGGGATACCACCAGCATATCCAGGAGGCACTTATCTTCGACAACCAATACACTTCCTACACAATGGAGGTAACCCACACATCTAAAACTTTCAGGAATGAATCTGTTCGATCATCACAGTCTTGCTCTTATAATGTGTTGGTTTGCTTTTTTTAAAGTTACTAGTAAAGCCCATAAAAGCAGTTTGTTTTTGTGAACTTACCTCTGTCCCACTGCCCCAAAATCACAGTTTGCAAGTCCAATAGGGCAAGGCCACTTTATTTCTAAAGCACATTTAAGCAACAAGGCAATTCAAAGGGGAGGGGGAGGGAATTTGACCATGGTGCATGCTGTATGTTTTGTTGAAAGAATGAAAATCAAAAATTGTTGATCCCCAAAAAAGGCAGCTTTAAAAAAAAAAAAAAAAGAGTAGAACTGTGAAAGACGGTGTCTAACCTGTCCCCCCCCCCCAGCACCTCCGTGTGGGCTGGGAGCAGCTGCTGACCACCATCGCCAGAACCATCAACGAGGTGGAGAACCAGATCCTGACGCGTGACGCTAAGGGCATCAGCCAGGAGCAGCTCTACGAGTACCGCGCCTCCTTCAACCACTTTGACAAGGTCAGGGGCCCGAGCTGCTTCTTCTTCTTCTTCTTCTGTCCTTTTCACTGTCACAGTCTTACCGTGGCTGGCAGGTGTGTGGAAACAAATGTGTGAAATATTTAGTCGGCTGTTTGGTGTAACAATTCATTTAACATTTTTTATTCCTCTTTTCATTATTATATTTACTGTTTTTTTTTTTATAAGATAAGTGCAGGAATAATGTTACATATCCCAGATTGTTTACAGAAGTGCCCAATTTTCAGTAAATCATAGATTTGTTTTTTTCATGACTTTATTGAACATGATATGTTGCTTAAAAAAAATCGTAAATTGAATTGTGATCGCAATATCTGGCAGGAAAATTGCAATTAGATTTCTTTCCCCCAAATCGTTACGCCCTAGAGCTAAGTATACAGTAATTACATTTATCTTTGTCTCTATTGTTTTAACTTGGTTTTACCCGAGAAGCAGGTTATATACAGGATATGTTGATTTAAACATTCAGCTCAATAAAACCTATATAGCAAAAAAATGCCAAGGGAAATTTATCAGGATCCTGATCCATGAAATAACTGGCCTTTAATAATAAAACTGCCTGCTTCTGTGGGAATTTAACATAGGGGGGTGTACTGTATTTATGCCCCCTGTATTTTAAGGAAGAATGTTTTATATATTCACGATAAATTATTCATTCACAAAGAAAATTGGTGTCCTTAAAGGTTTGATTTTTTTTTTTAATTAAGGCATTAAGATCAGATGTTCTTTTAAATTAACTTTAGCATTAGTGTGTAAACGTATGCAAGCCACTGTGTGGCATGGTTGTTTAGACCCTAGGAGGGGGTGAGAGGAGCCGAGCCTGTGAGTATTCATCCTGATGTTTCATACAGGCGAGCTGCGTTCAGGTGCAGAGCCGAGATGTACTCTCTGCCTTTTAGCTGAGAGGCATCCCATCATAGATTTAAAAAAAAAAGCCTTTAGTTGTTACTCAATTCAAAGATAATGAAGGCAGTAAATGTTTGCTGTAAATTTGTAAAGGTTGAGCTTTGCCTTGTGCAATTTTATCTTATTTTTACTTTTTTTCAGTAGGAATTTGCAGACTTACACTCTGATAGGAGCACTACTTTAATTCTCATGCTAACGGCACTCAGAAGATGTTATTTGTAGTTTAGCATGAAGACACACTCTCTTCAGAAGTGGTGCTTAATTGGGTCCCAACAGTGAGAAAGACACCACCATCATTCATCATCTCACAGCACTGTGTGTGTCCCTGATTGGTGCTGCTGTCTGACAGGGCGAGACTGTGCCCATGGTCCCACATCACATCACATCACATCACTTCACTTCACTTCTGTGTTTTTAGGCACACAGCATATCTTGTGTTCTTTAACCCTCCTGTTGTCCTCGGGTCAAATGTGACCCCTTTTCAAAAAGTTTCAGAAAATCCGAAATTTGGGTTTTTATCAACCAAAATGTCCAAAACAATAATGGGGATGCGTCCAGACGATGCTCTAAAATAAATTATCAGTTTACTACTTGCTTTGAATTCTGATGTTTTATAAAATTTTATAGCATTTGAAGAAAATAAATTGATAAAAGAACATTGAAAAAAAGTGACAAATGACCGAAAAAGCTTTAAAATGTTGGGGGGGGGGGGCATAACAAAAACGTCAAAAGCGCAGAAAAAAAGTGATAAAAACATTGGGGGGGGTATTTTTTAATTTGGACCAAGAAAAATCAAAAGTTGTGTAGTTGGCAGGAGGACAACATGAGTGTTACCGGCACGACACTAGAACCTTTGAATGTCTGAGAATCACAACGTCCACACGAGGGAAGTTGTTGGGACAATATTGACGTCTTTGAAATATTGGACATGCTGACTTCTGCAGCTGAGATAGTTGGTACTTAAAATTCTGCATGCAGAGCCCATTGACATTTATATTATCCTGCTGTACGTAGGATCATATACTACTACTGTATGTAGTGTACTACTATACTACTACTGTATGTTGTGTACTACTACTGTAAGTGTTCGCAAAGTGAAATTTTAATTTAACAGTTCATAGAACCGTGAATACATTAACACATTTTTTATAAATAACTCAGACTTCACAGGTCCACCACAGCTGCCTGTTGAGTTGTGTGTGTTGACATTGTCTAAACATCCATGAATGTCTGTCTGTCTATCTGTCTGTCTGTCCCTCCATCCTCCATGTCCTCATCTCCTCCTTGCATGCTGTGGGTCTCATGGTCACCATCCATCCACCGTCCCTGTGTTGCGATCGGTTCATCCTCATGACGTATGGTGCTCTATCGTTGGGCGTTTGGCCGATCTCAGGACCACAGCGGGGCCCTGCAGGCGGAGGAGTTCAAGGCCTGTTTGATCAGTCTGGGCTACGATGTGGAGAACGACAAGGTAGGAGCTCCAGGACAGGACGGAGGGCAAGAGTTGGTGTTGGTCGGGCCTCAGAGCACGAGAGCAGAGCCAGATCGCTGCCAGTCAATCTGAATTTGGGCTAAAGCTATTTTCAGTTATGTAATCGACTGTTGAATCTTTTAAAATATATCATGTATAAAATGTCTTTGTGCACTACCACTATGGGGTGTCAACACAAAGTAGCTCTAAATAATGAAGCCGTTATCAAAATCTTTAATTTATTTGTCTGGCAACTTAAAAATGTATATAACTATTTAGCATTTATTGAATTATAATCCCTGTTTTTACAAAAAAAATTGTTAAACCTAATTTGCCATTTGATCAGAAATATGTTTTATGAAGGTGAGGAGGAGTAAATGGTATTTGTTTGTATTAATTGACTTTTTTGTAATTCCCTTATCAGCACATAACTACAGTGCATAAGAACTTTAAAATATCACTTGCAAGTTGGAGTAGGATTTTAATGAAAATAGTGCAATGACCCTTTTCGTTCATGGAGGCTGTACTTGACTCCGTCTTCACCAGTTAGCTCTGCCATATTTTCTGATGTAATACACATGTACCGTATGTCTCTGAATGCACCTTCAACACTGATAATGATGTGAGACAGTAAAGTCTGCTTGTGAGACTTCAGAAAACACTAAAGACATCTAGATTATAGATGCAATTAGATTCATTTTCAGATAAAAGTAACAAACACCAGGGTATTAATTATGTCTGAATATATTGTAAAAAGGGCTGTTTTGGTGCCTCGGTGCATGCTCAGCAGCCGTTACTCTCTAACATAATCACCATGTTGCTGCTGTGTTTTGGTTGTTAATTAGACCAGCGCAGTACGTTGTGTTATGAAGCCGAGGGTTTTTAAAATGAAAACCAAACCAACTGGTCAGGGATCCGTCAGCGCTCGTGCTCTTGGGCTCTGGGTGGGCCCCGGGGGTCACGCAGGGTTCAGTCCGTCAGCATGGAGGGCAGAGAGGTGTTGTGTCCCCGTTGGTCCACCGGGGGTCTCTGTTGCTTTGTGCTGCTTCAGCTCGGCCAGGCTCCCTCTCACTCTCCGAACAGACCCCGCCCCCCATCTGTCTGTCATGTCTCACTTTCGCTGTTGACGTTTGTGCTTTTTATCTTCTCCCCCCACACTTTCACTCACTTTCTCTACAACATTGTCTTATTTCTGTTTATCCCTTCTTCCACTTTCCATCCTCCTCTCTGCCTCTTGTATCTCTCTGACCCCCCCCACCTCCCCTTGCTGTGCTGTGGCGGCCCACAGAAGCGATCAGGACAGATGGTCTCAGAGGACTTCCGGGCTCTACTCATTTCTACAGGAAACAGCCTGGTACTGCTGCTGGCATGATGCTCTCCCAGGGTGTCCGCAGGTCTAACTTCCTAATTCAATGTCGTGTGCCACCTTCAAAGACCTTTAAGACCAACGCAATTTGGAAAAGCAGTTAGTGATGCCTCCCATCACGCTCATTTTCCAGTGATAAATTGACCTTTTCACGATCAGGGCTGGATATCTTATCTCTTATAGAGTGACACCAACATGTTTCTTAGTCTTGTTTGCTGATTCTTTCATCACGTATTCCCCCAAATCATTATTTTTGTATGCTAAATAAAGTGCAAGTCTTGATTTTAAAAACAAAATGCACACACCCAGGACCCATATTTGATGCATTTGGTAACTTTTGGCTTTTTTGTTCAAATAGCAAAATAAAAAGGTGGTGTTGTAGAAAAACTCCAGATATATTTATTTGTTTGAGTTTTAAGTATATTTGGTTGTACTCTCTTAAATCTGAGTTGACACCTGCGGACACCGTGCTCTCTCTCTCTCCCTGATCCCCGCTGCTAGTCTTGTTTTGTCACATCTGTGCTACGCTTTTGTACTTGCTACCCTTCTGCCCTAGTTGGTTATAGACTACTGACTGAAACAAAATGTCATTTTTCTTATAGTCCATCCAAATGTTTGTCCTCAGTGTCCTCGCCTGTCTGTGTTTCCCATCGATATTAACCAGGGATCATGTTTTGTATGTAGATGCATGTGTCAAAGTGTGAAATATATCAAATATTTGGACCGCAATCTTAAACTACTTCTATTCCCTGGCTCAGTCTATTCCTTGGTGGTCCTGATGTTTTACACACTTAAAGCATTTAATGTTGCCGTCGAGCTCTGACTGTCTGTGTGTGTCTGAGTACAACGTGCCGTCTCTGCTGGGTTAATCTGTGGATTCTCGGTTGCCAGGGCGACAGCGAGTTTGCTCGCATCATGGGCATAGTGGACCCCAACGGCAGCGGCGCCGTCACCTTCCAGGCCTTCATTGACTTCATGTCCAGGGAGACGACCGACACGGACACCGCGGACCAAGTCATCGCCTCCTTCAAGATCCTGGCCGCTGATAAGGTGGGTGGGGGGGGGGGGGTTCATTGCACGGGTGAAATAATTCAGTGTAATAAAGTGCATTGAATTAACTCAAACATCACACACTTACAATGCATGGTTCTGATTGGCCAAGAAAACCACATGCTCTCATTGAACTTGCAGAGCTGGAAGGTTATGGGATGTTATTGTTTCATTTGTTCCCCCTTTTTATAAAAAAAACAAACAAAACTGCAGTAACTAGTTGAGCATAGTTAAACAAAACATACAATTAGCTTTATTTGTCAAATTAATAACTTGAGGAAAACACTGGGCCCACACATTGCAATCACCTTGGCCATAGTATCCAATAATAACCAATATGACCTGAATAATAACCATACATGTGTTAAGAGACTGAGCAGGTTTTTAAACTCATGCTTCTTTTACAGTAGATTATACAGTTTATGCAGGATTTAATATATTGAATGCATATCAGTACACTGGTCTTGTCAGGTGGATGTACGTTCAATCGCTGTACCTTCCTGTCTGTGTCCATCAGCCCTTCATCACGGCCGAGGAGCTGAGGAGGGAGCTCCCCCCCGACCAGGCCGAGTACTGCATCGCCCGCATGGCGCCCTACACAGGGCCCAACGCCATCCCCGGAGCCCTGGACTACATGTCCTTCTCCACCGCCCTGTACGGAGAGAGCGACCTGTAGAGGAGGAAGAGGAGGCCTGGACAGACAAGGGAGGGAGGGAGGGAGAGGAGGGAGAGGGAAGGAAGGAAGGTAGAGAGTTATTCTGCATAGAGAAGACACCAGGAGTCGAGTGTTTGGAAGAATTTGAGTTGGTGGTGGTGAGGGGCCTCTGTGTGTGCCGGTTTAAAAACAGAAAATCATGAAAAAGTTTTAAGACTTTGAGCTTGATTGAACGGTAGTTAGTTTTGGCCTCTGTTGATTGTTTTCCAGCTCTGTTATGTCGTAAAACAGATCACGAGTATTCAATTTGTCATAAAAAAGGTTTATATGGACAGGCGTATCCAGGGGCAGCTGCGGGACAGGGGACAGTTGCTCTGCAGTGGTGGGTCTTTAGCTTCACCCTCTCTGCCTTTGTGGGGTCAAACTGGGGAGGGACAAGGGTTAGGATTGGGGGAGGGGGGGCAGCGCAGGCTAATCTGATACTTATGCTAATTTTGTTTATTTTATTAAAATTTCTTTCTCTTGCCAGGGGGGTTCAGGGCATTAAGCGGCAGGGTGGCGTGGGGTGTGACTTGGCGAGGTTTGTGTATTAGATCCTAGAGAGATTTACGCTGCTGGGGTGGGGGGGTGGGGGGTGTTGACCAACCAGCTAAAATGACACATTTACACATAACTCCCATGTTGCTGGGTAAGCTGGCCTGTCTAACTTCAGCTCCTTTCCTCCTCATGTCTTAGTTTAATTTCTTTTGTTGTTGTTTTTTTGTATTTTCTTTCATGCAGTGGGTGGTGGGGTGGGGGTGGGGGGGGCGGGAGCTCAGCGCTGTACATACTTATTTTTTCAGTGCGACAAATAACACACACAGTCCCGGTTGTTGAGAATAATGGTTTGCCGGATTTCCAGTAGGGCAAAGTAGAGTGACATTTATTTAAAAAAAAATGGAATAAAATGACAAAACGCAGACATGTAAAAGCTGCTGATAGCAACACAGGGAGAGCAGTTTCACCAGTGGATAGGTTTGAGCTTCCAGAAGTCTTTTCTTCAGGGTTTTTTTTTTTCTCTCTCTCTCTTTTGCAATGAAAAATACTATTAGAAAGATTTGGTAGCCATGACGTTGAGGCTTGTGTACCTAAAGGCCTTCTCCTGTAGAAATCCCATGACAGGCAACACCATAATAATCCACAAATATTTGCTTCTGTGAAACTATTCTCCTCCTGGGGTGGGCTTCAGGTGCTTATTTAAATACAAAAACTATACATTTATATGATAGGTAAGATGTAGAAGTAGAAATTATTCCAGTTTTATATACCAGGAATCGCTCATACGTGCAGAAATGTATACATGTCATGGATGCATTTGATTGGCTGAATGAAGGGTTGCTTGCACTTACTGGATTTTCGAGTTCCCACAGCAACGCGCTGTGGAGAGCTCCCCTTGTGACTTTTGGAAAAATGGTGAAAGTAATAAAATAAATGTGCCTATTTGTGGCTACAGCCCTGTCCCTCTCTCTCTCTCTCTCTCACTCTCTCCCTACCTCCCTCTCCCATGTCCTCCCCCGTCTCTGCTCCATCCCTACATCCCCTCATTTGTCCCTGAAGAAAAGGGGAAGAAAACGGCAAGGAAGGAGGGATGGTCTTAATGTAAACATTCCATTATGTGCAAATAAAGAATATTAAAGGAAATTGTTATGTAAAAAACAAAAAAAACTATGCAATCATAATGTGTTGAATAACTGAGTTCCGGGGGTAATTGTGGGCATCAATCAGGCCTTTTCTGAGTAAGTTCCCTGTCTAAATTAAACAGGATAAGAGATTTCTCCAGTGTTACGGGGGAGAGGAGGGGGACACGTAGGGAGGGACAGACGGGGAAGGAACTGAGTCGAAAAGACTTGGACCAAAAAGCTTGTTTCTTTTTATTCGTTTCCTTTTTTTTTTCCCTGTCAGGTTGGAGAGAAATGAACTCTGGAGTTGTGATTTCACCTTTTTTGTACTCTTTAATATCAAACCTTATCTGCTGTACTGGAAACTGCAACGCCTTCTGTCTTTAATGAGTGAGTTTCACAAAGCACACATAAAAGTTTCCTTACAAAATACCTCGGCTTGTCTTGATGTCTTTTTTTTTTCTTCCGTCTCTCACATTAGACTCACTCTCTACATGATTGAGTAAAGGCTGCAGAAACAAAGAGCAACTACCTGACTTTTATGTCAACTAGGGCTGTAAATACCAATTATTTTCACTGTAGATTAATCTGTTGATTCTCAATTAGTTGTTTGCTTCATAAAATGTAAGAAAATGGTGAAAAACGTAGATCTGTTTCCCAAAGCCCAAGACAACGTCTTCAGATGTCTCGTTTTGTCCACAACTCAAAGATATTCAGTTTACTGTCACAGAGGAGAAAAGAAACTGGTATTATTCACATTGGGGCACCTGGACGGCTCACCTGGATGGATGGCTGGCTCACCTGGAAGGATGGATGGCTCACCTGGATGGATGGATGGATAGCTCACCTGGATGGATGGATGGATGGCTCACCTGGATGGATGGATGGCTCACCTGGATGGATGGATGGATGGCTCACCTGGATGGATGGATGGATGGATGGCTTACCTGGATGGATGGATGGATGGCTCACCTGGATGGATGGATGGATGGATGGCTCACCTGGATGGATGGATGGATGGATAGCTCACCTGGATGGATGGATGGATGGCTCACCTGGATGGATGGCTGGCTCACCTGGAAGGATGGATAGATGGCTCACCTGGATGGATGGATGGATGGATGGATGGCTCACCTGGATGGATGGCTCACCTGGTAGTGCGTTGGCCCCATGTATAGAGTCTCAGTCCTCGCTGCAGCGGCTACAGGTTAAATTCCAATCTGCGCCCCTTTGCTGCATGTCGTTTCCCCTCTCTCTCCCTCTTCATGTCTAGGCTGTCCTATCGAATAAAGGCCTAAAAATGCCATAAAAAATATCTTTAAAGAACAAGAAAATATTCATATTTAAGAAGCTGCAATCAGAGGATTTTTACTTATTTAAAAACAAAAAAATCCGGTGTGGTGTTATAGTTGTATAACGTTACTAGTTGTTGCAGCAGCATGTGAAAAAAAGTTTGCTGGGCCAAAAAGAACGTTAATCTCGCGATAAGAGAAACTCGACTGCGTTAAAACAGGTTAGTGTTAATGCACTTAATAACAATACAATAGGGCCCAAACTACACAAAATGGTGCTGTTTTTGTAAACTGCCTCTGTTTGCATACAATACAAAGTTATTTTTGTTAAAATGAAACAATCACTGCGAGCAGTGGACCTGTTGGGTTCTCCTCATGGGTTTTATGGAGTGTTTTCGGTACGGGGAGCGGAAATGGGCCGTACCGTTTGGAGAGGAGAGGGTCCGATCTGCGCGCGCATCACCGACACTCGGACCTGCTGTCACGCGCGCTGGTGTGCCATACCTTTGGAGCAGCTCGGTGACATCCGACGGAGTGACGCCGAAGTCGGTCCCCGTCCTCCTCCTCATTATCACCCGCTGTAGACTGGTGGTGGCCGCTGCGCGCGCACTGCGCCGCTTTACAACCTCGGAACAACAGGGCACGCGGCCACCCCTCTGGTCCGCTTCGGCACGAATGATGCTCGCGCTCACCTTCACCTGCCGCGCGCTGCTCGTCTTGCTGCTCGCCGACTGGGTCCAGACCGACAGAACCCCGGTAGGACCTGAACCCTGACTCCCTAACTAACAAGTAGCCTGTTTAACCCCGGTAGGACCAGAACCCTGACTCCCTAACTAACAAGTAGCCTGTTTAACCCCGGTAGGACCTGAACCCTGACTCCCTAACTAACAAGTAGCCTGTTTAACCCCGGTAGGACCAGAACCCTGACTCCCTAACTAACAAGTAGCCTGTTTAACCCCGGTAGGACCTGAACCCTGACTCCCTAACTAACAAGTAGCCTGTTTAACCCCGGTAGGACCTGAACCCTGACTCCCTAACTAACAAGTAGCCTGTTTAACCCCGGTAGGACCTGAACCCTGACTCCCTAACTAACAAGTAGCCTGTTTAACCCCGGTAGGACCTGAACCCTGACTCCCTAACTAACAAGTAGCCGGTTTAACCCCGGTAGGACCTGAACCCTGACTCCCTAACTAACAAGTAGCCCGTTTAACCCCGGTAGGACTTGAACCCTGACTCCCTAACTAACAAGTAGCCCGTTTAACCCCGGTAGGACCAGAACCCTGACTCCCTAACTAACAAGTAGCCCGTTTAACCCCGGTAGGACTTGAACCCTGACTCCCTAACTAACAAGTAGCCCGTTTAACCCCGGTAGGACCTGAACCCTGACTCCCTAACTAACAAGTAGCCTGTTTAACCCCGGTAGGACCTGAACCCTGACTCCCTAACTAACAAGTAACCTGTTTAACCCCGGTAGGACCTGAACCCTGACTCCCTAACTAACAAGTAGCCTGTTTAACCCCGGTAGGACCTGAACCCTGACTCCCTAACTAACAAGTAGCCTGTTTAACCCCGGTAGGACCTGAACCCTGACTCCCTAACTAACAAGTAACCGGTTTAACCCCGGTAGGACCTGAACCCTGACTCCCTAACTAACAAGTAGCCTGTTTAACCCCGGTAGGACCTGAACCCTGACTCCCTAACTAACAAGTAGCCTGTTTAACCCCGGTAGGACCTGAACCCTGACTCCCTAACTAACAAGTAGCCTGTTTAACCCCGGTAGGACCTGAACCCTGACTCCCTAACTAACAAGTAGCCTGTTTAACCCCGGTAAGACCTGAACCCTGACTCCCTAACTAACAAGTAGCCTGTTTAACCCCGGTAGGACCTGAACCCTGACTCCCTAACTAACAAGTAG
>CM057239.1:29456838-29569338 GCA_029931835.1 Etheostoma nigrum
TGAGGAAGGAGGCTGGGGTCCAATGGAAGGTTAACACAAAGATTTATTAAACAAAAATGATAAGTCAAGGCACAAGAATTACGCTGCAGCGGGCTGAAATAGTTGCTTCACCCGAAAGTTTCACATCTGTTTTTTCGCCCCGAAATCTCGTCTCCCCCCCACCTATATTCCTTCTACTCCAGGGGCGGTTCTCTTCCACCTTGTGAGTAAAGTCCCTCCTTATTGGCTCTTTGTTGCCATGGTCACAAGTAGGACGAGTCTGGTTGGTTTTCTTCGCTGTCCAATTAGGAAGGACATGCCCTAACTTCGTCCCTTTGGGGTCGTTTTCCCACACAGATCAAACGATAATTATCATGTTAGTGAGAAGATCTAACATAATACAGTGAATCAGCATTCCAATGTCTTAGCCCAGTCTTGAGACACCAGGTGGTTGGAGACAGATGGTTACTTCCCTTTTGTGAAGCAAACAGTATCTGTCTATATGTTAATAGTCTTTTGTTCCAAACCAAAAGGACAGAGACAGAGGGGAAGGAGAGAGGGGGTAGGTGAGGACACAAACGGGTCAGCTTGATCTTCTTTTCTTTAGGACAAACAATGGTAATTTCATAGCATGATATGACACCCACACCCCACACTCACAGAATTAGATCTCATCTTTTCAACCTAACTGCAGCATACATCTTTAATACATTATAACATGTATAATTACACAGTGATGAAACATTTAAGCTTTATTTTATTCAACAGTCCCTCCTTTTTCACACCTTACTTGGTGTGAAACCTACTATAGACAAAATAAAGTCTGTACACAAACATAAAAATTATTAATAGGAAAAAATGTAAACAATAATAACAAAAGTAAAGAATACTTCATGGTAGATGGCTAACTCAGGATGTAAACAATTATACAAAAGATTCATCTCCTTCTTCGACCTCGTTATCTGACTCCTCAACTTCTATCCAAGGTGCTACAGGTGCTTTTCTTAACAGAAACTGTCCCTCCTTTTCCTTAGTTAAGGCTGTGGTTATGAGCCTATTTGCTAAAGTTCTAATGCAGGGAATGCAACAACATCCACATAACACAAGTATTGCACACATTATTGCTATTGACATGATGATGCTGTGGAAGAAGACTTTGTACTCTCCAAACATGGAGTCGAAGATTTCAAATGGTGTCCCTACACCACTGTTCTCAGCGAATTCCTCACTTAAGGTGGTAAGTCCTTGTAATGCCCGTGTGACTGAGCCATCTGGTGCCGTGTTATTGGGAATGTATGTGCAGCATGTAGTTTTGAACATTTTGCAGACTCCTCCCTTTTCCGCCAATATCATGTCAAGAGCAATTCTATTTTGATATGTCATCAGGGTGGTTTTGTCTAACTGTTCATGTAGGCCTCTCACTGCATCTCTGGAGTAATTGACAAAACGTTGTTGATTGTAATAAATGTAATTAATCCAGTCCACATTCTTATTGATTGTAGGCCAGAGGAAAATAGATTCTAAACCTGCCAAAATTTGATTCCTTGCCTTGAATTCATCAGGAACCCCGCGAGGCACTCCTAAACTGTCAAGGTATATTGTAGAGTCAAAACTGCCTTTGGGGACTTCTCTCTTAGTTAGCTTTATTTTGGAATGGGCGTTGGTAGCTGCAGTCAGTAAATTATGGCTGTCTAATGGATATGCCTGAAATGGCATTACTAACTGCACCAGGGCACAAGTCCCAGTCCAACCTAACGGCAGGGCTGGATACAGTGTCTTTCTTCCACAATACCACCAGACGTCAGCTCTTGCTGCTTTCATTTTTCCTAGAGCTTGTATTGTATCCTGACTGATGTCCTTATTAACGGTTTTACAGCTGGTCAGTCTGCCTACCATGACTCCATTGTTATCTGATCGGTGGATACATGAGTATGGTCCCTCATAAGGGACAAATGGTGGAGGTGTTGTCCCTCTATTAACTTCGGGATACAGTAGGCTTAGTGACGTACAATCTGGAACATTTTGTTTCAGGTAAAGTTGTATCATGCAGTTGTACCCAGAGGGATCATTTAGTGGGTTTAGTGGGAATGGCATAGTACCCAATTGGGAGCGGGCCGAAGCACAAGCAATACAGTCCGACATGTGATGTGTTTTTGCCGAATATCTAACCCATTCGAGCCAAGTATTTTTGTCAGTGTATCCTGTTTCTATTGCGATTGCTTGTCCTGGATTGTCTCTTTCTAAATAGGTGACTAACGGTGGTTTTTTCTCATTAAATTGAGCGTCTTCATCCGGACGGTTTTGACTCCAAATGTCACTATTCTGGGTGTCTGGTGTATCCTGTTTCTTTTTTACCTGTATGCTAAAGTGCCCTAATGGATCGCTCCCACCTTGATATGCCCCTAGCACATAGACGTCGGTATCTGGGATCTGAGGATCTTTTAGAGTGAGAAACAAAGGGTTGCATTTATTGGCCTCACAATCACTGGGAGAAGAGGCTTTATACATTGTGAGTCTATGTTTCATTGATGTTTTTCCCTTTTTTGCTGGGGGGTTATATCCCCATTCATTCGAACCTGTGTTAGTGATTACATTGTTCCAATTTGTACACCATGTGTCAGTGGGGTTATTTGCTGTATGATAAACTTCACATATATACTTTTCTGACCATATATATGCATTCTGTCGGCCTACACAGTTGAGTACTGAACATAAATCAAATTGAGCAGTGCCTGTTTCGCCTTCAGTAAAATGCAGTGTCAACATGGGTTGGTCAGTCCTGTAGGATCTTCTAATTCTTTTGTGACCCTTTACAAGGAACTTTGTATTATTCGGTGGACCAAAATTTCTTTTGTCTATGATGTTACTGGGCTGGATGGAGGCTGTGGATGTCCTATTTTCAGAGGGGAAAATTAGGACAAGAGTGATAACTAAGGAAATGGTTATGACTATTGTTGCTACTGTTTCTTTTATTCCACATAGCTCTAGGAGCCTCAATTTGTTCCCCCTTTTGTCCTCCATTTTGTTCTAATGCTGAAACTTAAATACAAAAATGGAATATTTTGCAATTTGAGGGAAAAAATTCAAAAAAGGTTCCTAGAAGGTTTTTTTTTTTTTTTTTTTTAAACAGAAAGGGATTTTCTGGTTTTGCTGTTTCTATTCCAAAACTGCCATTATTCCAATTAAGAATCTACTTTTTATTCACAGCGTGGCCAAATCAGTTCTAACCTCCTCTAGTGGTCGGGAGGGGGCCTGAGCGGGTGTACAGTGTGTAAGGTGGTGCCAATTAGCTCCTGTTTTACCTCTAACTTTCAGGGCGTGGGTTGAGCGTTCAATCACTTCCCACGGACCTGTCCACCTTGGTTCGGCCCACTTTCGCTTGTGAACTCGCAACCTCACCCAGTCTCCAGGCCCTACAGGAGGCTCTCTTCCGCTCTGCGGTGCTTCAGTGGCTGCTTGGACCTGTGAAGACAAAACTCGAGTGAGATTAGTGAGAGCCCTCATATAATCGTCTGCCTCTATCTGCCACAAATCTAAAACTGGGCCTATACCGCCATCTCTGGGTGGTCCTGGCATTGGCCTGCCTGTCAACAACTCATGAGGGGACAGATGAGTTTTATTACTCTGTGAAGACCTCATAGACATTAGTGCAAGGGGCAGTGCATCTACCCAGTTCATTTTTGTGTTATGACAAGCCTTAGCAATTTTTCTTTTCAAAGTTTGGTTAGCGCGCTCCACCAGCCCTTGTGAAGAGGGGTGATACACTGAGCCAAACTTGTGTGCAATGCCAAAATGCTTTTCTACTTCACTCAACTTCTGACTGGTGAAGTGAGTCCCATTATCTGATCTAATGCATCTAGGGACCCCATATCTTGGTATTAGTTCATTTTTTAGCCACTTTATCACTGAGTTTGCATCCTCTTTCTTACATGGAATGGCTTCAATCCATTTGGTATAACGGTCTACCATAACCAATATGTATCTGTGTCCCCTCACTACATTATCTGCTCCCATGTCTGTGTAGTCTATACAAATCTCTTTGAATGGAGCATCTGGAACTGGAAAACGTCCCATTGGGCATTTGTAGGGTCTTTTATCATTGTGAGCATTGCAATTTTCGCAGTCGTTTATTGCGTTTTCCACCATTTCTTTCATGTATGGATGCCACCAGTGAGTTTCCACTTCTTTGGTGGTTCTCGCTCTGCCGACATGGGTAGGTCCATGGGCTTCTTTAATTAACAAATGACAGAGTTTTGCGGGTGCCACCAAGCGACCATCATGTGACCTCCAAAGACCTTTGTCTGACTTTTTTGCACCCTTTAAAAGCCACTGGTTTTGTTCATAGACACCTGCATGTTCCTGCATTCTCTCTATGTATTCTTCAGTTAGTTCTGGGGTGTTTTCTGTCTGCAGGCATACCAATTGTCTGCTGTAACCTCCGGCCTTTTTAGCTGCTTTGTCTGCAGCATCATTACCTTTAGCTACAGCTGAGGTTGAATTTTGGTGTCCTTTACACTTCATCACTGCTATCTGTGTAGGGAGCAGGATGGCTCTTATAAGGTTTTGGAGTGCACTGGCATGTTTAACTGGGGTTTTTGAACTAGTCAGAAATCCCCTTCTTAGCCATTGTGGGCCATCTATGTGTACTGCGCCATGCGCATATGCTGAGTCAGTGTAAATGTTTACTCTTCTGTCTTTCCCTATTTCTAGAGCTTTGGTTAATGCTATCAATTCGGCTAATTGGGCAGAAGCTGGTTGGGGGATGATGGCAGAGTCTAGAGTCTCAATTTGCTGTCCCTGTTGTTGTACTACTGCATATGAGGCTACATTTCCCTGATCTCCTCTATAACAGCAGCCATCACAGTACAATGTCATTTCTGGATTTTCCAGCGGATCTGCTTGTAGATTTTCTCTAAGCTTCAAGTCTTTTTGTGCTACAAATTCACAGTCATGTGGTTCATGTTCTTCTGAATTCAGCCCAATGGCCATGTTTGTTCTTTCCGTTTCATAACTGATGTGTGGTTGTTTCAGGATTTCAGAGATCTTGATTTTTCTTACTTGGGAGAAGGTGAATGCATTTGAGCTCAGGAATGCAATTACTCCATGTGAAGTGTTGATTTTTAGGGGGTGGCACATGACCACGTGTGATGTTTTGTCTATAGCCCTGGTTAAGGCTGCTAGATGTCTGGCACATCCTGTTTGTCCTTGTTCAATATTGTCCAATTTGGAACTGTGATACATCAGTACTCTCCTTTCTCCCTCCTTTTTCTGAAACAGGACAGCATTCACAATGCTTCCTGTTTCTGAAACATCAAGATGGAATGGCTGGGTGTAGTCAGGGGAGCAAAGATGTGCAGCTTGTCCTAGTGCTTGTTTAGTGTGAGTGAAAGCTTCTTCTCCTTCTGGTGTCCAAATGAGGGTAGCAGTGAGATTTCTGTTTCCAGCCACTGATATCATTTCTCTAAGTGGTTGTGTGAGGGATACATAATCTGGTACATGGCTTCTGGAATATCCTGTGAGTCCAAGAAAAGCAAGCATCTGTTGGACAGTCTTTGGTTTCCCATGTGAGAGTATGGATGTTCTTTGTGATGATGTCAGAGTGAGGCTGTTTGCAGAAATTAGTCTTCCCAGGAATGTAACTGTTCGTCTGCATATTTGTGTTTTTTCTTTTTTGACTTTGTAGCCTGCGTTGGCGAGGAGTATCAGTAAATCTGTTGTACTTTTCAGACATGCTTGTGGTGTTGGGCTTGCCAACAATAAGTCATCAACATATTGAATCAGGACAGTTCCTTGTGGCAGTTGGAGATGTTTCAAATCTTCTCTCAATGCTTGGTTGAAAAGACCTGGGCTGTCTTTGTATCCTTGTGGCATGCGGTTGTAGGTATACTGCTGTCCCTTGTAGGTGAAAGCAAATATATCTTGCACGTCTGGGGCAAGAGGCAGGCAGAAGAATGCATTTGCCAGATCAATGACACTGAAATGGGTGTGGGTGGGGTTCAAATTCTGTAAAGCAACGTAGGGATCTGGGACGGGAATGTTTTCAGTGGTGGTAGCTAGATTGATTTGTCGCAGATCATGTACCATCCTCCATCCTTTATTTTCAGCTTTTGGGACTGGCAGTATGGGTGTGTTCCATGGAGATTTGGTTGGTCTTAATACCCCTGCTGTGAGTAGTCCTTGTATGGTGTCATCAATCCCTTCAACCTGTTCTTGTTTGAGTCTGTATTGGGGTCGCCAGCATGGTATTTGATGTGCTCTCAGTTGGACAGTGACCTGGTGGGCGGGGACACACCCTACATCATAGGGGTCTGTGGTCCACAATTTTTCTGGGACTAGTGAGAGACATTTGTCAGTGTCTTGGTGGTTTGTATGTTCCCTTCCATGATCTCTGTCCAATTCCTGTCTTTCCAGAATTCCTGAATTCATTCCAGTATGCTTGATTTTCCACATGGTCTTATCTGATGAGCGGAACACTTTTGGGACAGAGGTTTGCTGCCAGTCTTTAGTTAATGCTGTCTTCATCATGGGTCCTAGTGATCTTGCTTCCCATCCGACTCCTACAGCAAGGGTTACATGTGGTGCACTTTCTTGTCCCAAGGCATACCAGGTTTTCTGTTCGGGTGTTAGTTCACAGTATGCAGCGACGCCTTGTGCTCCCACATAGATGTCAGTTATGGACAGGTGTTCAGTCATTTCTTCTTTATCTTCTTCCCATGCTTGCTGGTACTCATCATCTGGTCTGCGGAGGTAGTTGTAGGTACAGTGTGGGGGATCCAAAGGAGGTCCATATGGTCCCAGTGTGTTGATCCATGGTTTCCATTCCATGTAGTGACGCTGTATTTCTGGTGTATCCACTGAGGTGCTGCACAGTCTGCTCCAGTAGACCTGTGTGGTTTCTGGTGGTGTGTTTTGTTCCATTTCTGGCCCCATCATGAGTATTTTGTGTCCGTGCTGTAATACAGTAGGTGTTATCTTTTGCCCTGGGAGATGTACAATGAGTCCATCCGCAGTACATAGGATAATGGCTCCTATTTTTACTAGCAGGTCTCTCCCGAGTAGAGGTATAGGGCATTTGGGTGCATATAGGAATGCATGGCGTAGGGTTTGGACTCCAACTGTTATGACCAATGGCTTCGTGTATCTTTGTTCTTCTGCTTTTCCCGAGTATCCAACTGTGCGTAGAGTCTTTGAGGAGAGAGGGGGAATTCCTCCTTTTAGTTTGATGAGGCATGAAGTGGATGCTCCACTGTCAACCATCATGTCAATTTTGTCAGTCTCTATTGTGCAGGTGACCATTGGTTCAATGTGTGGTGGGGTGGGAACACCTGCAGTTGGATCCTCTGGGCCCCATCATTGCTCCTCCTCCCATGCAGTCATCGGCATCTGGGTGTAATTGGGTGGCATGCTTCTCCCTCTTCCTCCTCCTGCATTTAATGGTCCTCTTCTGTTGAATGATCCTCTTCCTCGCTGTGAGACATAAGGCATGGATGCTGGTGGACCCGCAAAAGGGCAGTCTCTTAGCCCAGTGTGTTAGCTCTCCACACTTGTAGCATCCATTGAATCGTGGTCTGCTTCTGTTCCAGTACTCTTTGGGGTGGTCCCTGGTATTGTATGGGGTATTGTTGTGGCACGGCTCCTACTGGGGGTGTCTTTATGGCTGCAGCTACAGCCTTCGCGACTGCATCTTGTATGTCTCCTGCAACTGATCCCATTACCATTTGTTTTTCAAGTTTATTTTTCTTTGCTTTGTTTATTGTGTCTTCTTTTTCTGCCACTTGCATTCGTAGCAGACGCTTGTTAAGGCTCTTGAGCTCTTCATCACAATCTCCTTCTGTTTTTAGGTACCTGCTGTGATGATGTGTCAGCTGAAGTCGCCAGGTGTCTTCATCCATGATGCTTAGTCCTGCAATATCGTTCAATTTGGCTTGAATGGTTAATGGGAGGGCTTTTATCACTCTGTCTCTGTACAGCATGCGATTGGAGGGGGAGTGATCATATCGCTCACCAGTGCTCTCTAACCATTCTTCTTCACACCTTCTCAGGAAAACATGTAGTTCTTCACCAGGCCCTATTTTAAGGCTATCCAAACCGGTGAGGGATCTCTGGGTAGGGAATTTATCTCTTAGCGCTCCCCAGTAGTCAGGTCTGTATCTGTTGAAAGGTGTGTCATCTGCATATTCAGAGCATCCAGCTATGGCATCCAATTCCCGGACTCTGATATTTCCTTCTATGCGTCTTATGAGCGCTCGTATATCTCCCAAACAAAGCTGGTCTGTGGCTGTGAATTTCTCACAATCAAGGATCCATCGTTGACCTCCTTTTTGCAGTGGTGGCAGTTTGATCACTAGTGCTTCCATGTCTCTATGCTTCCACGGCTGGTAGACTGTTTCCCCTCCCCCGATAGCTACCAGGGGGTATTGTCCTGGGATTCCATTCCCTAGGTGGGATCGGGTGTGTCTTGAGATGGGGCTGGATTGGGCTGCACCTTCAGATGTGGCAGGGGGCAGTGCAACCTTTACTTTCCCTGTTAGTCTAACTGTGCATGTCTTGTGGTCATCTTCCTCTGAATCATAATAATCACTAAGAGTGCCTTCTCTTTCTTCCCTTGTTGTCACTTCTCTCTCACTTGCTTCTTCTTCTGTGTCATAGCCAGTCCTGTACTGTTTGCATTTCTTCCTCCCTTTTTCTTCTTTCTTTTGCTTCAATGACAGTGTCTGTTTTTTATTTGTACGCATAATGGCATCCTCCCTCAGCCTGCATGCTTCATCTCTGGTGTACTCATTTTCTCTGCATGTTTGTCCTTTATCAGGGGTGGAGGTGGAAGGCTGCACAGACTCTGTCTCTAGTGCTCCCGTGCCTTCCTGTCCAGTCCTACTTGTTGTCAACATGTTCTGGGTCTGGTTCAGCATTTTCTGTGCATTTTGAGCCACAGCTAGGACATCTTTTATCACTTCATTTAGCTTTTGGGTCGTCACAGGGACTTCATCAACTTCTAACACTCCTCCTGTTACCTGCATTACCGGGGCCTGTACTGAAGGATATAGGGAGTGAGGGGGTTTGGAGTTTGATGACATGTAAGGAGGCGGGGCAGTAGGGAGACTCAACTCATAGACCGTTACATCTTTGTTGGTGGTGTCTGAGCCTGGCTCTTTTTCTGGGCTAACTCCAATGAGTCCACCTGGGGTGACTTGCTTCATATGCATCAACAGTTTAGAGACCCGTGCCATGCGTTTTTCAGCGTTTTGAAAGACCCTTTTTGTTGATCCAAACTTAGGCTCTCCTTTCTTCTCCCAATCTGTTTGTGCCTTGAATGCTTCTCCTTTTTCATGCACTATTATCCGTGCTCTGTATGTTCCAGTGGGGCATGGGTCAGTATCACCTGGTATGAGTCTCCTGTCTTGCCAATCTTTCCAAATTTTGTCTAGTTTCTTTTCTGTTTTCTGTCTGTTCTTTGGTTCTGTACTTGCTTCAATTTTTTCAAAGATCTTGTTCTTCCAGTCCTCTGTATTTTTGAATGGGGATGGCTGTAGGGGCTGTCTTTCTACCATTTTGCTCATAATCTGTCCCTAATTTTTCAATAAATAAAAATAAAGTAAAAAATAAAAGAATTAAACGAAATTGTAAAGTAAATCTATTAGGGTGTTACAAAATAATACTTGCTAAAAGAAATGAAAATCTAACCTATGTGTGGGTATTTATTAAAAAATGGTACTAAGTGAGAAATGAAACAAATGAAAACCCCGGAATTTTAACAAAAAGCCGTCCAATTTAAGAAGTGGAAAGGAAATAAGGACACTAATTTTGTAAGTAACTTGGTTTTTTGATGTCACTTGCCTCTGTAATTTTCATCCAATTTGATTTGCTAATGCTCACAAGGATAAAGATTTAAACGTAGAAATTAAATCAAGGTGATTCACTTAGGCCCTTTCCTTCTCTGCTACACAATATCAAAATGTAACTGATACAAAGTGTTTTCCCCTCCCCTTTGCCACAGAGTAAAACTCAAAGTTCTGTTTGTTTCCAACTTAATTCACCTCTTAAGGAGCCAAGCTTCTACCATTTCTGGCGGACACTCATAAGAGGTGAATGTTTTCTTTCAACCAGAACTTTCTGTTAAGTTTCTTTCAGTTCAAAATAAGAATCCACCCAACATTTCCCCGGACACTACAGGATAGGCGTCAATGAACGCTTTTTCCTGTTTAAAACCACACTGCTTAGAACATTCACGCTCCCAGTTCAACAAACATTTATACAATTAATTATGTACAGTCAATATCGGCACAGCTGGAGCCGCCTTCTGCAAGCTCCCGGTAACACAGCTACAGTTTATCACCAAACGCACATCCCACCACCACATAAATGTATTTACATTAAGCGTCTCTGTACAATTCCTAAGTGTATCTTTTACACAATTTGACTATATTTATCAAATCATTTCCTATTCTTACTATGGTCACGAGGAAATAACTGAGGGACCCCTCATGGTTCTCAGCCCAGCTGCCGCATAGGTGAGCGCTCCAGGCCAGATCCCTCACAGTGGACTTCGTTTTTCCTCCGTGCCCCACAGAGACTAAAACTCTGTCGCCGTCTGGTCTTTTTATTTAAAATTTATCACGGTTCTAACCTGGTCATCTTTCATGAACCTTTTACAAATTTTTCTTGTGACCCCGGTCGACTCTTTTCACGAACACATAAATCTTAAATTTAACAGGTCAAACTAGGTCGACTCTATTCGATCACATAAACCAAACGTTTATACAAGTTCACCCGGTCGACTCTTTTCACGATCACTTTAAATTTAAGATTTAACAGAATTCACCGGCCGACTTAACGGACTTCTAAATCAGTGCACATGACTCAAACGCTCATATCCTCTGGTCTCTCCTCCCTTTTAAGCTTCACACATCAATACAGACAGTTTGACAAACGAACAATTGCTTTGACTTATCACTTTCAATAGGCTACTTTCAATTGAGTATTACTTTTAAATTACTTTTCCATTTCTAACAGACTTACGAGTTGATGGTTGCTGAGTCTCTCATGCCTAATATTTCCTACATAAACTATGCCAAGTTATGATGAAACAGGTCTGGCTTACCTTTTTAATTCATGGGCCCACATGAGAGATTCAGCACCACCGCCTCCAGTCTTTGAGTTTTTCTCCGTCCTTTTTCTCAGAGATATCACCAGTCGGGGTCACCAAATGTTAGAATTAACTAACTTCGTGTTCGTTGAATCACTGAGGAAGGAGGCTGGGGTCCAATGGAAGGTTAACACAAAGATTTATTAAACAAAAATGATAAGTCAAGGCACAAGAATTACGCTGCAGCGGGCTGAAATAGTTGCTTCACCCGAAAGTTTCACATCTGTTTTTTCGCCCCGAAATCTCGTCTCCCCCCCACCTATATTCCTTCTACTCCAGGGGCGGTTCTCTTCCACCTTGTGAGTGAAGTCCCTCCTTATTGGCTCTTTGTTGCCATGGTCACAAGTAGGACGAGTCTGGTTGGTTTTCTTCGCTATCCAATTAGGAAGGACATGCCCTAACTTCGTCCCTTTGGGTTCGTTTTCCCACACAGATCAAATGATAATTATCATGTTAGTGAGAAGATCTAACATAATACAGTGAATCAGCATTCCAATGTCTTAGCCCAGTCTTGAGACACCAGGTGGTTGGAGACAGATGGTTACTTCCCTTTTGTGAAGCAAACAGTATCTGTCTATATGTTAATAGTCTTTTGTTCCAAACCAAAAGGACAGAGACAGAGGGGAAGGAGAAAGGGGGTAGGTGAGGATACAAAAGGGTCAGCTTGATCTTCTTTTCTTTAGGACAAACAATGGTAATTAAACAGCATGATATGACAGCCCACACCCCACACTCACAGAATTAGATCTCATCTTTTCAACCTAACTGCAGCATACATCTTTAATACATTATAACATGTATAATTACACAGTGATGAAACATTTAAGCTTTATTTTATTCAACAGTAGCCTGTTTAACCCCGGTAAGACCTGAACCCTGACTCCCTAACTAACAAGTAGCCTGTTTAACCCCGGTAGGACCTGAACCCTGACTCCCTAACTAACAAGTAGCCTGTTTAACCCCGGTAGGACCTGAACCCTGACTCCCTAACTAACAAGTAGCCTGTTTAACCCCGGTAGGACCTGAACCCTGACTCCCTAACTAACAAGTAACCTGTTTAACCCCGGTAGGACCTGAACCCTGACTCCCTAACTAACAAGTAGCCTGTTTAACCCCGGTAGGACCTGAACCCTGACTCCCTAACTAACAAGTAACCTGTTTAACCCCGGTAGGACCTGAACCCTGACTCCCTAACTAACAAGTAGCCTGTTTAACCCCGGTAAGACCTGAACCCTGACTCCCTAACTAACAAGTAACCTGTTTAACCCCGGTAGGACCTGAACCCTGACTCCCTAACTAACAAGTAGCCTGTTTAACCCCGGTAGGACCTGAACCCTGACTCCCTAACTAACAAGTAGCCTTTTAACCCCGGTAGGACCTGAACCCTGACTCCCTAACTAACAAGTAGCCGGTTTAACCCCGGTAGGACCTGAACCCTGACTCCCTAACTAACAAGTAGCCGGTTTAACCAAATTTGGACACACAGTACCCTCATTTGTCTACTACACATAGCAATGATTTTAACTTCTCCAACTATATCACAGAATTCATTATTTAATGTCAAAAGCAAGGAGTGCCATTGTTACCACCTACCCCACTACCAGGGTGTGTTGTAACACAACCTGGGGTAGATTGTAACACTAAGATTGAAGAACTAAAAACTGAGACTGCACCACAAAATATGCATCTAAATAAGTTTGTTTGTACATGTGCCAACACTAAAGCATTCTCATATCTCACTTATTAGTTATTTTGTTCATCATTCTCGTTCCCTATTCCATACTGTTCATATTGTAATATAATAACATAATACTATTTATCCCAACATCCTTTGCACTATGGCCCACATTTAAATATTTTTTATTGCACTCATGCCTCTATATTGTCTTTGTTTCTGTTTAGAGTATGTACAGTGGGTACGGAAAGTATTCAGACCCCTTTAAATTTTTCACTCTTTGTTTCATTGCAGGCATTTTCCAAAAATCAAAAAAGTTCATTTTATTTCTCAGTAATGTACACTCAGCACCCCATCTTGGACAGAAAAAAACAGAAATGTAGAAATTTTTGCAAATTGATTAAAAAACAAAAACTGAAATATCACATGGTCATAAGTATTCAGACCCTTTGTTCAGTATTTAGTAGAAGCACCCTTTTGATCTAATACAGCCATGAGTCGTTTTGGGAAAGATGCAACAAGTTTTTCACATCTGGATTTGGGTATCCTCTGCCATTCCTCCTTGCAGATCCTCTCCAGTTCTGTCAGGTTGGATGGTAAACGTTGGTGGACAGTCATTTTCAGGTCTCTCCAGAGATGCTCAATTGGGTTTAAGTCAGGGCTCTGGCTGGGCCATTCAAGAACAGCCACGGAGTTGTTGTGAAGCCACTCCTTCGTTATTTTAGCGGTGTGCTTAGGGTCATTGTCTTGTTGGAAGGTAAACCTTCGGCCCAGTCTGAGGTCCAGAGCACTCTGGAAAAGGTTTTCGTCCAGGATATCCCTGTACTTGGCCGCATTCATCTTTCCCTCGATTGCAACCAGTCGTCCTGTCCCTGCAGCTGAAAAACACCCCCACAGCATGATGCTGCCACCACCATGCTTCACTGTTGGGACTGTATTGGACAGGTGATGAGCAGTGCCTGGTTTTCTCCACACATACCGCTTAGAATTAAGGCCAAAAAGTTCTATCTTGGTCTCATCAGACCAGAGGATTTTATTTATCACCATCTTGGAGTCCTTCAGGTGTTTTTTAGCAAACTCCATGCGGGCTTTCATGTGTCTTGCACTGAGGAGAGGCTTCCTTCGGGCCACTCTGCCATAAAGCCCCGACTGGTGGATTGCTGCAGTGATGGTTGACTTACTACAACTTTCTCCCATCTCCCGACTGCATCTCTGGAGCTTAGCCACAGTGACCATTGGGTTCTTCTTTGCCTCTCTCACCAAGGCTCTTCTCCCCCGATAGCTCAGTTTGGCCGGACGGCCAGCTCTAGGAAGGGTTCTGGTCGTCCCAAACGTCTTCCATTTGAGGATTATGGAGGCCACTGTGCTCTTAGGAACCTTAAGTGCAGCAGAAATTTTTTTGTAACCTTGACCAGATCTGTGCCTTGCCACAATTCTGTCTCTGAGCTCCTCAGGCAGTTCCTTTGACCTCATGATTGTCATTTGCTCTGACATGCACTGTGAGCTGTAAGGTCTTATATAGACAGGTGTGTGGCTTTCCTAATCAAGTCCAATCAGTATAATCAAACACAGCTGGACTCCAATGAAGGTGTAGAACCATCTCAAGGATGATCAGAAGAAATAGACAGCACCTGAGTTACATATGAGGGTCACGGCAAAGGGTCTGAATACTTATGACCATGTGATATTTCAGTTTTTGTTTTTTAATAAATTTGCAAAAATTTCTACATTTCTGTTTTTTTCTGTCCAAGATGGGGTGCTGAGTGTACATTACTGAGAAATAAAATGAACTTTTTTGATTTTTGGAAAATGGCTGCAATGAAACAAAGAGTGAAAAATTTAAAGGGGTCTGAATACTTTCCGTACCCACTGTATATATTGTGTATATATTAGTGTGTATATATTGTTTGGTTGTTTTGTATGTGTAAGCACATTGGGAGCAACGAAATTCCAAAGTCAAATTCCTCGTATGTGTCCTCATACCTGGCAAATAAAGCTGATTCTGATACTCTATAAAAACTATAGAACATTTTCTTTATTTTAACTCTTCCCCTCTCCTTATTTGATATGATTGGTTTATTTTGGTACGGATATAATTACGCACTGATGCAGAGTAGCATTTAATCTTAATCATCCAATTTTACACCACTTGCTGTCTCTGTTCCCTAGGTGGGTTTCTCTTAAAGGAAACACGTAGAACAAATCCGAATAAATTGCACTTGGTCGGTTCTGTTCTCGAGGGCTTTCATCAGCATGGTTGGATGTTTTCATGTTTTGGTTTTCTTTGGTTCACCGGTGTGAGGAAAACTCCCCGAGGCCTAATAATGTTTCCCTACTGACAAGCAGCACTGTACACTCTATCTCTGCTTGTAATAATTAAATAGACCTAATTAAAAAGACATTTTAACCAGTTAAAAAAATGCATTTGTTCTTTCAGATTAACACACTTTTCACAACTTAAATGTATCTAAATGTAACCTCACATAAACAGAAAAGCCAAATTCATTTAGCGTTTTTTTTTTTCCAGAGATTCTTCTCAGTTGTTTTATTTCTCACACATCCCTTTTTTATGTTGTCCCTGCAAATCAGCAGTCAGCTGACGATTCTTGGCCCGTCTTCCTCTTATACGTACTTTCAGTGTAATGTTGGTAAATTGACAGTTTAGTTGCTCATTCTGTTTCTATGCAGGAATCGCATCCCAGAGTGCACTGGGGCCGAGGAGGCACCGACACACAGGAGGGACAGGGAAAAACCTCTGCGTGGTAAATACGAGAGTCTGTTACAGGATGAGGGCAAAAAAAGTTTTATATCTCAACAAAAGTGTCAAGCATTCTGGAAAATGTTTTAGACAATTTTTCTAGAAAATTATCATTTTGTCGTATGTTAACTTCATTTATATAGAGTACATTATACGGCGTGGCAGTAGCTCAGTCCGTAGGGAGTTGGGTTGAGAACCAGAGGGTTGCTGGTAGCTGGGAGGTACTCTTGAGCAAGGCACCAAACCGCCAACTGCTTAGGGCGCCTTTCCATGGGCCGCCTCTCTAACATCTCTACATAGGTAGTTGTCATGGTACGGCATGAAGGAGGAACCAAGCGCAGAGTAGTTAGGCGAAGGTAGGATAATTTATTGTCCAAAACCACAAACAGAACACTCCAGGGAACAGACAGTCCAAACTCCAAGGAAAAAAATACAAAATCCACAGGGGTCCAGGGAGAAAAAGGGTGAGGAACATACAGGATGACAAACAGGCAGGGGAGGCTCACAGGGAAGCTGGTCCCAGGAACATCTATGAAGACACGTGGCACAGGCAGGGTGACAAACAGGAATGATCCAACAAGAGGCAGAGGAAACACTGGGGTTAAATACATGAAGTAATGAGGTAACGGGGAACAGGTGAGACATCAGGTGAAGCACATTAGGGCGGGGCAGGACAATCAGACAGGAACAAGTAAAGCTGGGCAAGACAAGACAGAACAGGAAACCAGACTATCAACATAAAACAGAGCAAACACTTACCGGGGAACACAAGACAGGACCAGCAACACAAGACCACGGAGAAAACAGACAAAAACACAAGGAGGCCAAAGGAAGAGAAACATAAACCCAAACCAAACCCCAAACCACAACAGGTAGTGAGTATGTGTGTGTAATTCAGGTCTGTGTGTAAATTGTAATTTCCCCTTGTGGGATTAATAAAGTATATAAATAAAGCATACATTATGAAACATTTTGTGGATTGTCCCCGCTGTCGCTGCCCGATGTGAGTCGAGTGCAGATGTGAGTTGCACATGCTCAGATTTAAACGGTTTACAGCATAATGTCATACTGAAATTTGTGGAATCAATGAAATAATAAACTTTTCTCATTACAAACTATAACAGAAGATGGAAATCATGTCAAAAACTTTTAGCTATCTATGATTGTTTAATTGCTAACGTTAGCTCAACACGCCATTCAACTGACAGCCTTTGTTGTGTTTTATTTGTAGCCAGCAGTGAACACACTTCATTAAGTAGGTCTAAATTTACTGTATTGACATTACAGAAGTCTCTCGTTAGCATCTTGTAGGCTACTGGTCGCAAAGTGACGCATCACATCTGCTCTTGACTTACATTGGGCAGTGAGAGAAACAGAGCAGGAAATAGGAAACAGGAGGGAAGGCAGGTAGACTTATGAGTTTAATTCATGTGGAGAGTAATAACATAAACGCTCATACATACTTTCATAACCTCCCGTTTGGACTAGTGCAATAGAGTGTATAGTCTGCTGTCCCCACAAAACCCTAGACAGGCTCCAGTAGCTCCAAAACTCTGTTGCCAGGGTCCTCACCCACACCAAGACTTGGCAGAACATCACCCGGACCCTCATCCACCTTCACTGGCTCCCAATTAAGTCCCGCATCATATATAAAATCCTCCTTCTCACCTACAAATCCCTCCATGCCCTGGCCCCATCCATACAGCCCACCCCACCCCACCAAAACCTCCGGTCCTCAGACGCTGGCCTGCTCTCCATTCCCCACACCAGACTCTGGGCCTTTGGAGACAGACCTTTACGTGTTGTAGCCCCATCTCTCTGGAACAGCCTTCCTGCAGATATCCAAAATGCTACATCCCTGGACATGTTAAAAGAAAAACACTACTGTTTACCACAGCCCACAACCTCCTTTAGCTTAGCCACAGTAGTTCTGTAAAGTGTTCTTGGGTTTCATGATAGGTGCTATAAAAATGAAAGTTATTATTATTATTATTATAACATCTCTGGGGTTACCGTCCTCTCTGTTCTGATCCCGCAGGGTGTCCCGTAGCTCGTAAGAAGCAGTTCCTACAGAGTCTGGTTAGAGCTCTGCAGCTAGAAGCGGAGCATGCTGGAAGTTTGAGTCCCTACCAGTAAGTCTTTACTATCTACTGCACATCACAGCACCTGTAGTGATCAATGTAGTGGTGTATTAATAATCCAAACCACTCTCTATTTAGTATAAATTGGGTAAATTATTGGTGTTTATTATATAATCCATCTGACTTGATGAGTATCTAAAGCTCTGCGTTAAAAGGTTAACATGTTTGGGTTATTATTTAATATTTCTGCTTTGCATTCGTGGCTTTGACCTCGGAAGTATGTTAAATGCATTTTCTACCACATAAAACATCACTAAAGTCATTGTTTTGAATTTTAAGACCATGTTAGACATCTACATTACTGTCATCCCTCTCTTCAATCTGCAAAAAAATAGTATCAGGTCAGCCCTGTACTCATGTACAGTACATGCTTGTAAAACAAACTGTACAACTGCTGTAGGGTCAAAAACTATGTGGTCAAAAACTCCTAAGGCCAAATGATACTTGTTTTTCATCTTAGACCTCGGTGGATGCATACATTTCCTCTGGTCTGCTGCAGTGCTAAGATGCTGCTCAGAATGCCAGATGAAAACCAATTTTACACTTCAGTGCACAACTCAGACCTGATAAAGTGTTGGAAGCACAGAAAAGATCAACTCCACCTGTTTCCCTGTTCTGTGCTTCTCTTTGCCAATCAGTCTGTTAGTACTTACCTCCTTCTCTCCATCTGCTTCTCAATTAATAAATTAATTTCACTGTTTCATCTACATGAAGTCCTCTCTTTTTTACCCTTCTCCTCATTTTAACCAATCTGCATCCTGTCATTCCCCCTCTTCCCTATCTCGCTCTTGCTTTCTCAGCATTACCAATTGAATTTGTTTAATACAACAGAGGCCTTGTTATGCACTGCTACACACACACACACACACACACACACACACACACACACACACCAGTGTCCAGGTTTCTTATTCTTTTTCTTCCTTTGTGTTGGTTAACTTTATTACTTTCTGATTATTTATGTCTAATAAACACGATGCTGTTTATTCCTGCTGTGGCAATGTTTGGATTTGTCCCGTCTCTTCCCACCAGGGCCTCACACACCCCTTCCTCCAGCTCTCCCTCTCCATCTTTGATCGCTCCACCCTCTACCACCCTGTCCTCCTCCACTCTGGACGTGTCTTCTCCTGCGGTTCTGCAGGCCGTAGAGGCCTCCGGGACGGACGTTGTGCTGCGGTGGCACTTCAATCAGCTGGATGTGGACTTCAGTGGGGTGCTGAGCGAAAGCGAAGCTCGACCTCTGCGGCAGTTCCTGCGACGGAGGCTGAAGCCGCGACGGTGCGCCAAGAAGTTTGCTCAGTACTGTGACAGGAACAGAGACCGAGGCCTGACGCTGGAGGAGCTGAGGGTCTGCCTGGGCCTCTGAGCCAGGTGTCTATCCCATATGACTGGGCTGTAATCTGACGCATTATTTGATAAATATCCCTATTTTTAAGCAATTACATTCCAGTGTTTTTACTTAAATTTCCTTTCAAAGGCAATTTTCAAACTCCTTTTTGTTACGGAAACAGGAACAGTACAACTCATTTCACACACGTAAAGAAGGTCCAGGAGACTTAACAATTAGACAGGAACATTTATTGAAGATTCAATCAATCACTCTCTGAAGTTCCCGTCTCCCTGAAGGTGTATTTATTGTTTTAGTGAGTATCATTTTTGATATTAATAAACGTCTGTTACATTCAAGCCATTGCCAAATGAGTTGCTAAGCTGATTTTGGCGTCCGGGGACTTTCCCGCGCAGAAACTCGAGTGAAGATAATTACCTCTTAATCCTCCGTGTTCTCCTTTGTTACTAGCAACTGCATGGAGGAGGGGTAACGTGCACGTACGTGCGCAATCACCAAAGGCTTGTATCATGTGGACAGGCCAACAGTTTTGTTGTCATTACTTAGAATTCCTCATGGGGGAGACAAACTCCGCACTTTAGGTTGAAACTGTAATGGGAAAATTACATAGACAATGCTTTTCTTTCAATAATTGTTCATCTCTTAAGGGATTTTTTCATTATAAGTAAATCCTTCAATGCTCCTCTGAAATATGTGTATATCCTAAAATAAGTCCTCCAGTGTTGGAGACAGCTAAGAATGTGATGACTCTGCATTTCTCTACTGTAAGCAAGGTTGGAGCCATGAAGCATTCCACAGACGAGATAAATCTCTGATTTCTCAGACAGAATGACGGCTACAGTCATTCCTGACGCACCAGAGACAGATGCACGGGGATATAAGGACTGAAAATGCTGTGTGTTGGATACAGAACTCTGGTCACTCTGTAACGCTGTTCATTGTGAAGACTGTTCTTGTCATTTTGATTGTTCTCTGCAGAAAACAATTAAACCCTTCCACTGAATACCTAAACCTTTAATCCAGTTTGCAGCCTGTCTTTATTTGTTTCAACAGGGTCTCTTCTGCCACTCAAATTCCTCCCTCGCTGTACAGAAACTTCCACCACAAAACTCATGCTGGAGACGTTACGTTACGGTAAACAAAGATATTGCAAATGCCTAAAACACAGATGCTAAAGTCTAGTTCAGCCTATCTCTCTCTCTCTCTCTCCCTTTCTCTCTCTCTCTCTCTCTCTCTCTCTCTCTCTCTCTCTCTCTGGGAAGTATGCTAAAGTGTGGCTGGCCCTCCGACCTCCAAAAGGAGACAGTCCTGAGACAAAATATTTCCTTATCGTGCAACTGCCTAGACTCCCTGAATCTATAGAGACAGACATAATTATACATGAACAGGTTTGGTTATGATAGTCCCCTGACCTGTGACCTATTAATGACCTGCCTTTGTCTAAGCTTTCCCTATAGTCTCATGGTGTTTCTGGAAATTCCACCACACTTTTTCCCACTGTTAGTCATGTATGAGTACAAGCTATTACAATACATGAATTCCCTGAAAAACAGTATCCTTAGCCTGACAAACACACTACAGCTGCACATCTTTAACCAAACGTTAATTGCCTAAAACTAACTTTATAAAATCTGGCAACAAAGCAGGGAAACAACTTAATATAATCTAAACCCAAGCCAAGAAGCATTACAACAGCAGGTGACCCCATCAGCCAATTTTCAGTGCCAAAAACTGTGTTGATCCGAGCGGTGCAATCTAGAGCAAAGTGGTGTAGGCTACCTGCTGTTCTGAAAAAATGAACCAAATAACCTGCTTGAGAACAGGTGCACCAGCTGGCATACCAACAGGGAACCAGAGTCTCCACTCTGCCCCCAGATAGGGCTCAGAGCAAACCTGGTCTTGGCAGCATTTTCTACTTCAAGCTATATGAAAATGCAATATTGAGGAAATTCTGTCAGATTAAAAAAAAAAAAAAAAAAAAGTTGTGTTCAGTTTGTGAGCAGAGTGGAAGCTACAAATCACTACGACAAAGTTACTTTTGCAATTACCTCAAAACCCAGCCATTAAAGGTGCCTGCCACACACAAAAAACGTTTTTTAAATATGTTAGGTCTATATGTGTGTGTGTTATGTGGTGAATGTGAAAATGAACGGCTACCTCCTCTGTCAGCTCTAGCCACTGGAAAGAAATAAGAGGAGAAATCAGGCCAATTAGAAAAGCTGGTCAGTCTGACGTCATGTTACCTGAGATCATTAATATTCATGAGCTTGCCCAGTTGTGCTGGGTAAAGGATGCTGATAGCCAGGCTCTCATTGGCTAGCTGTTAGCCAATCAGAGTCAAGCAGCTTAGCTTGTTGAATATTAATGAGAACTGGCACAAATCGAGCGGAGTCTTCCCGCAGGCTTTCTACACCACACTAGAATGGCTTGAAGCAAGGTAACCAAGGTAACCAAGGCATTTTCTCCATAAGAAATGTTACAGAGTCCACTGTACAACTTACCACAAAGTAGTGAAATACATGTGGCAGGGCACCTTTACATAACATGGCAGATAACATGAACAAAGTGGAGCATTTAGCAGCTAAAGAGACATATGTTTCCCAAAAACAGAGCTAAAAGAGAGAGAGAGAGTGTTGGACACAAACAACACTCCGCTCACATCAGTCGGGAGTCCATTTGGTTTTCTGTTTTTTTTTTTTAACAATTCCTTTATTGATATTTTTATAAAAGAAGTAATAACACAAGGGTGTAACAAAGGACCATGTCATTTTAACGAAATGATTCCCAAAATAAGATAAACCCCTTGAGATTCCTTCAAGCTCAGCAACGTGGCCGAGTGAAGTGAGTTACTTCCTTGTCTACTGTAACATAAATGGAAGAGACTGCTCAACAGGCTGAAGCGTTTTTTTAAGGTACTGCCTAAAGTTCTCCCAGCAATTTACAAATAGATGAGGTTTTTTTTCTTGAGAATGAACAAAATTTTTTCTGAGGCCACATAAATGTGCTGTATTTATATAGCGCTTTTCTAGTCTTAACGACTAGATAAAAACTCACACACATTTACACTCCAATGCGCAACATCGGGGGCAACTCGGGGTTCAGTGTCTTGCCCAAGGACACTTCGACATGGGACTGCAGGGCCAGGGATTGAACCACCAACCTTCCAATTGGCAGGCAACCGCTCTACCGCTGAGCCACAGCCACCCTATATAAGAGAGTAAGAGGTAACCTTCTACTGTGAGGAGACAGGAGGGGAAAGCTTGCTTTTCCACATGATAGCAATGCACTCGTTTCAAGCGATCAAGGCTAGTTTGATGAAGCGTATATGTTTCCTACTATCTGCTGTCAAAGCTGTTATGTCCCCTAACAAAACAAGTCTTGGCGAATGAGGAATTTCAACTCCTATGACCTTTTAGATCGTATCCACAATGAAACCCCAAAGTGTGTTAGTCCTTTTTTTCTACAGCTCCAACACATGTGCACCAGATTGCCTGCGTCTATCTTGCACCTTGGGCGGTTTTCTGAGACAGCACTGTTCACTCTATGCAGTGTAAAAAATACGATGGATAAGATTAAGCTGTTCACATTCACTATCCCTGAAGGTGTGATCCAGGGAGGTTAAAGCCACTTTTTAGCTGTTTGAAAGATTTATGTATGTTATTTTCATTGACTCCATTCATAAGCCATATCCTTGTAAGCCTGTCTCTGAGGACCGGTGGAAGAGCAGGATTGTTATGGAAGGGAGTGTTCCTGTGTAGGATTATTATGTATTTGTGGCGGGATTCTATAATTGAAAACAATTTGGAGGTGTGGTTTATAAAAGGATTACTTGTGCCTGTCTTCAGAGCGTAATATGAGCATATAAAGGGAATAACCAGCCAACGGTACCTCAGCTGCATGGAACCGCTCATTCTTGGCTCTTAGCTGGGCCGCCCAGTAGAATAAAGTTTGGGAGCTTTAGACCGTCCTTTTCATTGTTAAACAAACACCATTGCCGATGAAAATGTATCTGTTCACGGATGAGTTAATGTATTAAAGTTTTATTCACATTAAGTCTGGTAACGTTCATTCATGTCATGTCATTCTATTGAAATAGCTGCAGTGTTTCCCACGTAGTGACTTAGCTCGGAGCAAGCACAGCTCAGAGTGTGAGGGTATGGACAAAGTTAGAGACAGACAGGTAGCACGCTACTTGTGTGTGTGTGTGTGTGTGTGTGTGTGTAGAGAGTGTGTCCGTTCATGTGCTACCGTGGCTACTCATGGGTCCACTGGCTGAGATAAAGGCGTTGTTGATCCCAGGAAAACCAATATTTTCGGGCGGCAGGCCAGACAAATTACACCCACCTCTGTCTGGGTGTTTATGCACATTTATGAAATCAAAACAAACGTGGGCAGCGCTTAAATGGCCTGCTTGTCAGTGAGCCATCAGTCACAGCTCGGCCGTGACACCAAGCCATGACAGCTAAAGGAGATTGTGTGTGTGTGTGTGTGTGTGTGTGTGTGGCAGCAACAGGGGAGTCAGGGTGTTATTATGAGTGTGTGTGGGTAACTAGCTCACTATTCAGCCTGCCTCAGACAAAGAGTCTATTTCTATGTGTGGTTCATACAGAGAACTTACAGTGCTTCCTATACAGAGCCCATTGACATACGACACACCACCGTTCAGAAGTTATGAATCTCCTGACACACAGCATGATTGTTTCCAGTCAGATGTCTGAGACGACTGCTGATTGAATGGTATTTGATGCTTTTATGTTGTAGAAAGGCATCTCTACAAATAGATGTTATTTAGTTCTGTACATGGAGAACAAAATGCTGTGGTTCAACCAGACTGACAACTGAAATAGACAAATATCCCTCTGAGCAACAGCTGAGTAAGAAGAGAAGAAATCAGCAGTCATTGCTCAAAGAAACTGGAACTTAGCATCAACATGTGTTCAGGTTTAAATAGGAGCAGCTTCCTAAATGAAAAGTTTGACTCATTTAATTCTTTTGTGCCAATTGGAGCTATTTCACATGTGAATAAAACATTTGGTGTCTGAATTTTACCGTTTTTACCTCTGTTAGATTAGTTATTATTGAAGGAAAGAAGAAAAACATCAATTTACCAGATAAATATTTCTTTTTTTTAAATAGTATTGTCAATAGAAAACGTCATTATACAGTGTGCTGTGTGCTATAGTGGAGACATGAGGAAAAGATGGCAGGGTTTTATGTTTTACATATTGATAACTAATACAAGACAAATCATATATTTTTAGTCTTTTGGAGTTAAATGTAACAATGGACTCTTTAACAAACTGAAACTTTCACATCTTATTTTCTCAAACTTCGGCGAGACGGTAATCAAAATGGAAATATTGGGGGGGGGGGGGGTGAGGAGCAGCTGATAATCAGGGATTCACTCAATAGGCGAAGTAGACGGCTGGGGACGGCTAGACAGTGGGCGGCTGTGGCTCAGCGGTAGAGCGGTTGCCTGCCAATTGGAAGGTTGGTGGTTCAATCCCTGGCCCTGCAGTCCCATGTTGAAGTGTCCTTGGGCAAGACACTGAACCCCGAGTTGCGTAAAGTGTGAATGTGTGTGCATGTTTATCTGATGAGCAGATGGCAGCCTCGGCCACCGTGTATGAATGTGTGTGAATGGTGAATGGTATCCTGTATGATGTAAAAGAGGTTTGAGTAGTCGTTAAGACTAGAAAAGTATATAAATACAGCACATTTACATTTAGAGGGGAAGGTGTGGCAGAGATGGCGGCGTGTTCGCCACAGAGAGCAACCAGACAAATCAGCCGCTGCCAAAGGTCTACTCCTCTCTACTTCACTCTCACTTTTCAAGGTTCTGTTTATTCATCCATTAACTCCTCTGGCTGTATTAGTGTCACCATGCTGTATCTAAGATATAACCCTTACACTCACCAAGTCAACTGTCAGCTTACCGTGCAGATCCACCTGGCCGTGTGTCAAAAAGCTGGCCGATGCCCATCTTTATGCAAATGAATGTGTTGAAGGCGACGCGACTATCCGATAGAAGTAGAGCGTCATAACGCTTCAGTCGTGTTGCAAAAGGGGCTCCTCAGCGTTAGGGTGAAGATTGGGATTGGGCCTCACTTTCTGTGACTTTTCCTTCCCTAACATCCTCACCTCCTTCCCTTAATCCTCGCTTCTTTCTCTTTGTCCCTCTCTGCTTTGTAGCCTACATACTTTGCTTATTTTATATAGGCTACATACTGCAAATATATTACTGTAACATATTTTGATACACATTTTGATCAATGGTAAATTTGTAATTCTTTTATACAACCTTTGTACAACATATCAGTCTGCAGCACTTTCTCAGACACTACACTACTACTGTTTTCTGAATGAATGATTGATTGATTGATTGATTGATTGATTGATTTATTGACTGATTTATTGAAACACAGCTTTGATAACCTGATGTTTGTAAATGTTCTTTCAATAAATGGATTGCAGCAGTGACGCTGTAAACATTGTTTGCCAGTAATCATCAGTATATGTGAATGAAGTCGTTATTTTGTCTTACGTGAAGGCAGCTCGTTGCCACAGCAACTGCTGCCCTCATTGCCGTCTCACAACAAACAAACCAGCAGATAGACAGGAAACAAAAGAGAAGCAACAGGTCCTATTAACAGCCAAGTATTTCCCTGGGTGCATTAGCTCGTGTCATCAGTGTGCGTGTAAATTGGACGTTAACAAGACATCCTAACGGCAGCAGAAACGAGCCGTGTCTCTAATGTCCTTCCTGTGTGGTGTCCAGACTGAGCCTGAAGGGGATTGTGTCTCTAACAACACGGCCTCCTGTCACAAAGCTGTAATGAAACCCAGAGGACAAACGTGAAAATGTCTGTTTGTCCCTGTGATGAACATCTGCTTATCTGTCCCTAAAGGCCAGCCTGCTGAGGCCAGGCGTCGAGAAGAAGCCACCAAAAGACCAGAATGATAGAATCAAACAAACCTCATACCTATAAGGGGTGGGGGGGGAATAGATTTACGTAAATCAAATGTTTTTTTTGGGGCATTTTTTAAGCCTCTGTTTATAGGACAGCTGAAGACATTAAAGGGGAGAGAGGGGGGGGACGAGATGCAAGCAAAGGGCTACAAACCTGCAGCTGCTGCATTGTGGTGATATCGTCGGTGATATTTGAATTTAATGTGGACTGATGAGGTGAAACTTTCCAGTATATGTACAGTATATGGAAACACACAGTATGGATGTAACATTGGGTTCAACATTGGGGGGGGGTTGAAAATTGACATTTGGAGCTGCAAACACTTCATTTTCTGCATTCATTGTTCTGCATTAATGTATGGTTCAAATGTCTAAATGTCTTTGTTTATGTAAAGGACATTCTAACACATTTTTTGGGGGAGTTGTACTGGCCAGTTTTGGTTATTTGTAATCAAACACTGAAGTTAAACCTTGTACACTGAGGTTACCTTTCAGTGTCACACCAACTGGCTAAGCACATTTATAGAAATGCTGATTAATGTGCTTGTGTCCTTACAAATAAAATAAAAAAAATTAGTCATTTAAGACATTTTTTATTATCAGCATCATAAAATCAGAAATTATGGGGCAGAGACAGATTATAGGGGGCACTTACTGGACTGATTCAGTTCTGTGCAGTTATAGCTCGAGAAGGTGCAGGCGTAGAAGGCCTTGTAACGTCTGCCAGATGTGTGGAGTTCACACTGACGGCTGCATGGCTCGGTGGAGTTCTTACTGATCCGAGAGGCTTTTTTGAGGAAGAGTGTGCTGGACATGTCCTCCAGAGCTGGGAGCTGTTGAATGATCTTCTGTGCTCTGGAGACAACCCGCTAAAGAGCTTTTCTATTCACTCTAAATTCAAATCCATCATCAGCTGACCACACCCTGGCCTCTCCACTGGTCACTGCTCCAACAGAGGGGTGCTGTGAGGTGATGTATCTGCGACCAGCAGATGGCGCTCTGGCTCTGAGGCAGCAGTGAGAGGCGCAGCAGCAGCAGCAGGTAAGGAAACCTCACAAAGTGTATTTCTCCCCAGACACACCCTTTAAGACCAGGCTGGGCAGAACACAGCTCTTATAATACATCCATGCAAACTAAAGCAAAACTAAAGCAAAAGGTATAGATTTCATAATAATACAAACTGCTCAACAGATGAAGGTGAGCAGAGTCAGAGCCCCGGGACATAGGAGGCTAGGGGCTTAATATGGACTGTGTACATAATGGAATAGTGATATGAATTATAGATGAGCTGGAGCCTTTATGTATAGGTTATTGTGTGTGTGTGTGTGTGTGTGTGTGTGTGTGTGTGTGTGTGTGTGTGTGTGTGTGTGTGTGACAGACAGGGTGACTGACTGACTGCCCCACTGAGCCCATGACTAACAACAAGAAAGTGGCCTACAGGTCACACACAGACATCAATCTGTCAAGGATTTCAGAACAGAAATACACACACACACACACACACACACACACACACATACACACACACAGACACACACACACACAGTATTTCCCCTGTACATTTGCATGCTGGGAATAATCTATAATTCATCTAGTAGAATCCATAACTGTCATTTTCCCCTCACTGTAATCTTTTGTCCTCAAGACCACAGAGCCAGGCGGATGGGATGGATATCATTAAAAACAACAGGCTGACTGAAGCAGCACATACAATTGTTAATTTGGAGAACACAGAGGCAGACCAATGTGAGCTTCAACAGAACATCTACAAAATTAAACAAGTAACACGACTGGACAAATAAAGGCTGTATAGACAGAAGAAACATTCAAAGCATGATAGTATGTGCCAATCCAACAAGCGAATGTGATCAAATTAGTGCTCTACTATAGACGGGTTGATCCTCGATGATGCCAGTGCATGTAGTCTTAAATCCATTTCATACATGTATAATGCAACCCAGGAATTCTCCAGACATTACGCGGAGCTGTATGGACATTAAATGGTCTTTACCCTGCCAGGTATCTGGTCCAAAGTCTGTGTAATGTCTGATTGAGATCACGTGTGAATGGAGGACGTCATTGTTCCGGAGAATCCACGAGCGAGTGGGCGTGTTGACGGCATTTCTATTCTCAAAATTTAAAGAAAACAAACAGAGTGTGAAAAAGAAGGGTCATATACATGACGGCGCCACTGATGATGACCTGAAATGAAGAGATGGCGATATTCCAGAACTTCTGTCGGTAATAGCCAATGGCAAAATCATCAGACAAATTGATGAAACAGCAAGAAACTCAGTTGTTTATGACCAGATTAACAAGCTACGTGTCCGCGGTGTGATGTCTTGTATAAATGTCTTAGTGTATTGTTGTTAAATTTGTCTAGTCCATATCAATGTCCTGTACAAATGTCTGTCCCGACGTGCTGTACCATGTTTTATGTTTCTGCAGAACAGGAACCTGCTGAAAACCAGTTACTTTTAACTTTCCTGTATAATAAATATGAATGAATGAATATAATGCAGATTAATGGAACCCCTTCTCCCAAATGAGAGCCAAAATGATAATTGTGTCTGAGGTTCCATGCTACATTCCCACTTCAAATTGAACACTATGGAAGGATGGCGTCATTTTATTTACTTCTCATCTTATAAACCTCTAGTTATTAACATTTTTGCCAGGCGTCCATTACATTTCCTGTTTCCACCAATATCCACATCTATATCACAAACACTGGAGTTTGAATGATCACTCCCATCACTGTACAGACAGAAGTGATGTAAACTCCACGGGATCTCAGCACAGATGGTTGGAGCCAGAGGCAGGATACACCTTCATCTGTCATTTAGGGGCTTCGCTTAATTAATCCAGCCGTGTGATTATGCAACTACACATTAAGGCCATTAAAGTGTCTAGCAGGCAAATTCAATCATGTTTAAGACTAAAAACTAACAGGGAGTAGTCACATCCTGAAGTAGAAATAGTACCTTCAGGAGCCATTGATGAGATTGACATCACAGTGATTCAACACACACACACACACACACACACACACACACACACACACACACACACACACACACACACACACACACACACACACACACCAGAGACCATGTGAAACCGAGTCAGAAGTGCAGAGAATATTTGAAGAGATATGCACACGGTGAACTCACTGGAGCAGATTCAGGTAACTGAACTACACAATGGAAAGAACTCACTCATCTGTGCTTCAGGTGACAGATATATGAGGATTAGTGTGTGTGTGTGTGTGTGTGTGTGTGTGTGTGTGTGTGTAATTATATCTCTCTGATTCTGGTTAACGACATGCTAATTGGAACTAGAAAGCTCGGTCACGTCGACAGGTGGAGAATCAAAGAACAGCAGCTCATTGTGAAGCCAGCGCTGCTCAAAATGCAACCTGTCCTCGTCCTTGTTCTGGGGAAAAACAAAGTTGAGCCAAGAGAAATGTCAGGACTGATTCAACAACATTCACATTTTCCAGCTAATACAAAGTCATCGTCACAGACTGCAGCAAATGTAGCACAACAAACTGTTAAATGCTCCAGCGCATGTTACTGGATATTTTTCCACAGTTTTGTTATCGACTTCCTCCGATTAGATGGGAAAACCTCTTGATTCTGGCTTGGTGAAAACGTTTCGGGAGAGATTAAATGAAATCACGATGGAGGAGAATTGGGATTAGCGATGCAATTACACCACAAGTAGTGTCATGTAGAGCCATCCCAACTCTGACTGTATGTGTATTTCCAAGAGGAATACATCTCTCGCTCAAACTGTCAAGTTTGTGTTATGTAAAGATATTGATGGCACCATAACAAAGGTGCTCACATAAATCTAGTTCACTCTATCTCTCTCTGGGAATCAGGCTGAGATGTGTGTGAAGCCCCGTTTCTGTGTTTCTACTCAACCTTAAAAGGAAACAGAACACAACATTCCCTCATCATGCAGCTGCCTAGACTCCCTTACTCCGTAGACATTGCATTTATACTTGAACACAGGATGGATTATGGCCATATCTTCTTGTTCCCTGACTTAATATGCCAGCCACTATTATCAGTTTTGATCAAAGTGCTTAAAAGTTGCTTATGGAAAGCATTAATTATTGCTTGAGGGTTGTTAACACAGCGGCTCAGCCCCAGAGAGAGAGAGAGAGACGCCATGATTGAGCAAGTTAGAGCGTGAATGAAGCGAGGGAGTGCATTAGAAACCTGCAAATTAGAGGAATAAACACTCCTTTCTGATTATTTATCAGATGTTACATTCTAAAGCTCAAATACCACACATACCTCCGAGGGTAGGTACCACATTGTCTGATTTTGTGCGAATGCATAGTTGATGCCTGTTTCTTTATGTGTGTGTCGGTTCAAGCAACACTGAAGAACGTCTCCGCTTTGGTCCCCCTACAGGTTGGGAGCAGAATTGTCCATTACTGCTGTCCCATAATGTCCCGTTATGTCTCATTGGAACTACAGATCCGCTAACCGATGTGGCAAACTTGCACAGTGCGGTTATAGCCGGTAGAGAGCTGCAAAGCCATGGCAGAAGTGCCATTCACCCTGTTACGTGTTAACAGGGTGAACTATGGAAATGGTTTTGGAAATATTATTTTAAGGTACATTATTTTGGTGCAAGTTTGCCAGATATGTAGTTAGAATAATGGTAATGGTAACCGTAATGGACAATTTTGCTTCTAAAGAAGCTCTTTAGTGTTGCTTTAACCCTTGTGTTGTCTTCCCTTTAAAATTAATTAATTAATAAATACTTTTTTTGATGCTTTTTATCTATGTTTGTAACTTTTTCTTATGTTTTTGTCCCTTTTTTTGACGTTTTCAACACTACGTAACACTAACTTATTAACTTTAGTTTTACAGTTATTTGTGGAATTTATGGTCAATAAACCTCATTTATAGGAAATTATACCTAGTGTTTGAGTTAGAAAAGCAGAAATTAAGAATTATTTAGATTGTATTTATTGAATTATTTAAATTAAAGGAAAGTATGTTGTTGGATAATCTCAGACTAGAATACGTCAACTTTTACTCAATACTATTTCAAAACCACTTCAATTTTTTTTCAAATGCTATAAAATAAGACACCCCAGAATTAATGAAAGTAGAGATTTGTACTTACCAAAGAGCGTTGTGTGGAATCAATCATGTTATTTTGGGGAATTAAAAAGAACATTGATATAGGAAAACAGGTCATTTTGACCTGAGGACAACATGAGGGTTAAACATGTCTGCAGGTAGGAGCTGCACGATCTACACAGGGTGTCATTTGCTGTGCAGGGTGTCATTTGCTGCGGGTTACACACCCGTGTCAGGCCAAAGGGTCTTTGCTGACGCCCATAAATGTCCCACACAGAAAAATAAAAAAGAGACATACAGACAGAGGGCAGAGCAAAATACCCCCTCACTTAGGGCATCAACTCCTCAACTTGGAGTTGTCATTTTCCAGCAGAGCAGCTTGGCTGCCCACTGACTCTCAACTGCTTCCCATTTAGCAGAAAACTCCTATTGAGCCAATGAGGCCAACAGAACTACATCAGCTCTTAGCAGCACAGAGAAAGCCTGAAGCAAGACTCGTATAACTCAGGAAGTTATAAGTCCTCTGAGTCCTGTTGTTGTAAACTGGCTAAAGCAATGTGACACGGATGGAGTCCAAAGCTCATGTAATGCTGTGGGGATTGCTTGTGTTTTCTTTGGCTGCATTTCTTGTGACCGATCCTTGTCTGGCCTTCATTGCACAAATCCATCACTATGTAATATCTTTCCTGTAGGTGCTGAGCCAGAGGAGCGGTAACATCGTCTTTTTGTTTTACATCCTTCATCTTACTGTAGAAGAAATTATTCAGATCAAGATTAACCCATGGGGTCTGGTGGCAGGAGCTCACAGTGAACATCCGAGCAGCGCCTTATAGAGTCCTCAAGTGTATTTCAGGTAGCCGCCCTCCTGCCACCAGCCAGCATCTCTCCTCTTTTGGCTCTGATTTTCATCTCTCTGTTTGCTATTCTATGTTTTTTTTTTCCAATTTCCATTTTTAGCCAGCTGGTGTGCAGCAGACAAGCTGACACACACACACACATACAAGGCATTGACAAGGCAGCGCTTCACTGCTCTCATTAATGTTGAAAAGTTATACTCTCTGTCGTTCCTGATATCTGTGCTCTCTCTCTCTCTCTCTGTCTCTCTGTCTCTCTGTCTCTCTCTCTCTCTCTCTCTCTCTCTCTCTCTCTCTCTCTCCCTCCTTCTCTCACTTTCTCTCTCTCAGCTCCGTGTGTCTCAGTGGTAATGGGGATGACAGTGACGTGAAAATACAGCTTTAGAGATTGATTGATGATTCATTTGTCACCACACACACACACACACACACACACACACACACACACACTGAACATTGCTTCTCTCTCCTCTTCCTCGTTGTCCCGCTGAGTCTCTTTCCACCACCGAATTTCATCAGCTCCTCTGGCCGACGCCGGTTCCTCCTCTATTCACTGCACATTCCTGTATTTCTAAACCCTGTTATTAGAATTTTCTCACTCTGCAGTTTCTTTAAATCCTTTTTCTTCTGTCTAAGGGCTTTTCCGATAGTAACCCACTTCGACATCCCACCAAATTCTGCCTTTCTCCTAATAGTCTTATCCTTCCTCTGCCTCATCATCTCAAGATTTCCATTTCTCCCTCATCTTCTGTCAATCTCCTCCTCAGTTTCCACAGAGGAAGAGGAACATTATGCTTTCCTCTTCCTCTCACCTCACTGGACTCCTGATTACCTTTCTCCATCTCTCCTCTCTCTGCCCCTCTTCTTTGAACTTTAATCTCAGTATACTGCATGGACCCAACGTTTACTGTCTCTACCTGAACTGAGCTGAGTCACAGCTGCTTTTTTGGGCAGCACGCCTGAGGCTTAAAATCAATACTCCATTTTCCTGTGATGAATTGCCAGTAACAAAATTTTTCACACACATTTTCACCCTCGACGCGTGCCTGATCTAAAGTAAAAACAATTTGATGGAGAATGAGTTGGATTTTAACACAGTAAAAGCAAGAAACCATGCAGAAAATCTGTATATACTCAGTAATACCAGTATGACGTGCTAAGCTCATTTAAATGTAATACAGTATATGTAGGAGTTTGTACATATAAATACATAATTGTCACATTAAGGCATGTTATTTTAGTTAATGCTGATTTTTTGTCATCTACATCACTGGTTTCCTACTTTTTTTTTTAAATTACATATTTTTAACCTTTATTTATTTATTCAGAGAAGCTTAATTGAGAGGAAACCTCTTTTTTGCAGGAACACCCTGATCACATTCACACACAACCACAGTCTGTATTGTTACTAACCTGGCTCTGGGGAGTCATTCCCCGGAGTCCTTATGTTCTTTTTCGCCCAGCATGTTTCCTTGGATCAGGGAGGCCCCAAAATCGTGGTTGCAGCTGTCGCCATGGTCCCGCTACACGTCTTGCAATGCCCTGCTACATCCTGCTATGCCCTGCGGTGCCCAGCTACGCCCTGCTACGTCCTGCTGTGCCTTGTAACGCCGCACAGTGCCCTGCTATGCCATGAACTACTACAAAGAACTACTACATACTAAAATTTTTGTGAGTGTTATTGCCACTCTTCATTGTAATCCCAACCGGTCGTCAGACACCGCCTACCAAGAGCCTGGGTCTGGGTCTGGGTTTGGGTCTGGGTCTGGGTCTGACCGAGGTTTCTGCCTAAAAGGAAGTTTTTCCTCGCCACTGTCGCACTGTTGCTTGCTCTGTAGGAAAATACTAGAACTGTTGGGTCCTTGTAAATTCTAGAGTGTGGTCTAGACCTGCTCTATCTGTAAAGTATCTCGAGATAATGCTTGTTATGAATTGATACTATAAATAAAATTGAATTGAATTGAATTGTATAGATAGACAAATAATCTAATGGTAATTTAGCTAGCTAGCACACCCCTGTCTGTCTGCCTCAGTCTCCCGGCACTGCAAGGCTTCAGTCGGGATGAGAGCTGACCACAGCTATGGTTTGGGGACCCCCAGCCAGCTAGCAACCATCCACTATCATTACAGCCCTGGTTTGGGGACACATCCACAGTCAGCCCCCAGCCAGCTAGCAGCCAGCCACTATCATTACAGCCCTGGTTTGGGGACACATCCACAGTCAGCCCCCAGCCAGCTAGCAGCCAGCCACTATCATTACAGCCCTGGTTTGGGGACACATCCACAGTCAGCCCCCAGCCAGCTTGCAGCCAGCCACTATCATAACAGCCCTGGTTTGGGGACACATCCACAGTCAGCCCCCAGCCAGCTAGCAACCATCCACTATCATTACAGCCCTGGTTTGGGAACACATCCACAGTCAGCCCCCAGCCAGCTAGCAACCATCCACTATCATTACAGCCCTGGTTTGGGGACACATCCACAGTCAGCCCCCAGCCAGCTAGCAGACAGCCACTATCATGACAGCCCTGGTTCGGGACACATCCACAGTCAGCCCCCAGCCAGCTAGCAGACAGCCACTATCATAACAGCCCTGGTTTGGGGACACATCCACAGTCAGCCCCCAGCCAGCTAGCAGACAGCCACTATCATGACAGCCCTGGTTCGGGACACATCCACAGTCAGCCCCCAGCCAGCTAGCAGACAGCCACTATCATAACAGCCCTGGTTTGGGGACACATCCACAGTCAGCCCCCAGCCAGCTAGCAGCCATCCACTATCATGACAGCCCTGGTTCGGGGACACATCCACAGTCAGCCCCCAGCCAGCTAGCAACCATCCACTATCATTACAGCCCCGGTCCGGGGACACATCCACAGTCAGCCCCCAGCCAGCTAGCAACCATCCACTATCATTACAGCCCTGGTCCGGGGACACATCCACAGTCAGCCCTCAGCCAGCTAGCAGCCAGCTAGCAGCCAGCCCGGTCAGCACTTAACTCACTCCGGTGCTAAGGATGTTTGTATTGTTACCTCACCGTAAAGAGCTCCTGCTCCTCAGGTCCGTGTCGATTTCCTCCGGGTGCTCTGGATTCCATGCAAGAAGTGAGGTGAAATGGAGACTCTGAGGGGCTTGTAGTTGTGACCTGCTGTGATAGAGCTAAATAAGGCTTCTACATAGTCTGCTTCACTAGACTTAAAGTGCTCATATAATGCTCTCCTTTCCTTTATTATATTTGTTGTTATATATCTTTTTTGTGCACGTTTTAGGTTTACAAAGTGAAAAAGCCCAAAGTCCACTGTAATGGGTCACTTTGTAACGCGTTATAATGCACGCCTAGCTGCTAGCGTGGCACGCCCTCATGCTCTGCTTCTGACTGGCTAGTAGTCCTTACCTAGGTTCTGCGCATGTGAAACTCCTGACAAAGATGGAACAGAAGTGCGATGCCTCACTCTGTAGCTTAAACAGAGAGCTCAACACACAGGGTGAAAAGGGGAGCTGCAGCAATGTGCAGAACAAAAAAAATATGGTGTTTTTTGAAAATAAAACTTCATAAACCTATTATAAATTATGAACCTGAATATAAGCCTAATATGACCACTTTAAAAAACAAGCATATTAGTTTTAACATTTGTTAAATTTTCACTTAAGCTTTAAATGTGCAATAATAATTAGCATAAGCAGAGAAGCACATCTCACGCCTGCACTAGTATTATTGGTGTTCCTCAAAATTAATCTCCCGTAATCCCTGTCTCCATGTTAAGGAAGTAATTTTTCCATCAGAAACTGAAGCTCCACTTGTTTGCAAGAAAACTGCTGCCCTTTTGTTTTTGTGCCATTAGGTAATCAACCCTCAGGCATACAGAGAAAAATGCAGTGTGCAGGCTTTTCAGGTCCATGGTCATCCTGCCAATAGTTTTAAATTGTACAAATGTCTCAAATAATTTATTCTTCATTCGTGTTATTTAGGTCTTCACAACGGATTCCTCTCTTGTTTTGTGTCTTTGGTTTGAGCTGTGAGCCTCCAGTCAAGCGGACATTATTTAGAGGCCTTTGGTGCAGATCTCTCTGAGGCCAGCCAACACGCCTGTAGCTCGGCTGGGGAAAAGAAAACACATTTCCTGCTGATGAAGCATGCAGTGAAGGACAAACCCTCCACAACTAGCTTTTTATCTGTCAGCTCTCCTCTTTGTAGCCACAGCAGGAGGATCAATCAATAGATTTCCTATCGGAGTTAGTAACGATTTCTCACTCTTTAACTTCCCCATTTCTCCTCTAATCTTCCTCCATCTCAGTATGTCATTACATGGATTTACATTACATGTATTTATTTATGTTTTTTTCTTTCTGTCTTGTTTTATATCTATATTTTCTCATTTCTTTCTAGTTCTCTGTCTTTGCCTTTATTCCACATTGTGTGTTTTTGTCTATCTGGCCTTCTCCGTCCGTCTCCCACGTGTCTGTAATCTCCAGTGGGCCTTGTCCCGCCCACTCACAAGACACTCACTCACACTTATTACACTTTCATTTGTCTTCCCAGAGTGCTGTGTGTCAGAGAGAGAGACACTGAGATGGAATAGGAAATGGCCTCACAGCATCTCAAGGCTGATTTAATTTAGATTCCATGCACAATGCAGAGCTTTTTGCTTGTAGTCTGATAGTAGAAGCTCCTGCTGCTGTGGGAGAGCAACCACCATCTGTTGCAGCAGAACTTTGCAACATGTTTGTATCACTGAACATATTGAGCTTTGTAACACAGAAAAAGAGCTCAGTGGCAAAAAAATAAAGTGATTGTATTCATTTTGACAACAATGACCTTTATTTCACCACAATGAATATTTTGCACTGATCAGATGAAAAAAAATCTTAACTTTTATCTTAAAATAAGGTGTTATAAATCTCTATTATCCTTGTTGAAAAAAAAGAAATGTAAAGAAAATGCATGGAAAAAATGAGTAGAAGTGAGACATGGAACTTCTTTAGCCAACAATCCTGTTCATTTGGACATTTTTGTTGGTTACTCTTGCAACACCAACAGTACTGGAGCACTGTTCACATTTCAGCAAGGCTGGCTGGCAAAACGCATGGGAGTGATGATAAAGGTAAGGTTTGGACCCAGTTATAAAGCCATCAAAATAAGAGTGAGGATCAGCAACATTGAGGATTTATATTAGTTTAAAGGTTCCATATTATGCTCATTTTCAGGTTCATATTTCAAACACAACAAAGGCTGTCAGGTGAATGGCGTTTTGAGCTAACGTTAGCAATCAAACAACCACAGATAGCTACAACGTTTTTTTGTTTTTTTGGGAAATGATTCCCATCTTTTATTATTTCATGGATTTCACAAATTTCAGTATGAAACATTATGCTGTAAACTATTTAAATCTGATCATGCGCGACTCAAATCTGCACTCGACTCACATGATTCACAGATGTCTGGTAACTTTCCTCTCATTTTCCTATTAAAGAGCAACTCAGCATGGCTTTTTCTTGTGGTGGCATGTTCTATGCTCCGGTACACAGTCACATACTTTCTCAGTTCATGTTTCCAGTCTAGTCCTTCTGCCTGAACAATCGTTATTCTTTTCATTAGCGATGCATTTTAGCGCTCCACTTCTCCATTAGCTTGAGCCCATTTTGGTGTCGTCCTCCCGTGCTTGATTCCATTACCTTTTCAGAATTCCCTTAAAAAGTCAGATTTGAACTGTGATCCACTGTCTGACTTGCAGGTAACAAGTAGTCCATGTCTGCTGAAGATTGATTGAGGCTGTCAGTGATTTTCTCTGTAGTTGTAGAGGTCAGAACATCATACTCATAATAGCGACTGTATAGATCTACTACTACTAAGTATGTAGTGATTGGTTGGCAGTGGTCCTAGCAAATCTATTGCAAGATCCTGCCAGGGACGGTCTGGTTGTGGTGTTGTTCTCAATGGTTCTGGTGGGTCGGGTCTGGCAAATATTTGACATCCATGACAAGTCTTACAATACTTCTCGGCTGCTTTATCCATGCCAGGCCACCAAACCTTGGTTCTAAGGTGTTGTTTGGTTCCCACTATTATCAAGTGTCCTTCATGAGCTAGTTCAAGTGCTTGTGCATGTAGATTTTGCGACAGAATACAACTCCTACACCTAAAGGACTTGCATCTGCTGTAGCTTTGGTTGGTGCTTTTTTGTCAGAGTAGGCTAGTAGAACAACTCTGGACAGTTCATCCTTTAAAGCTTGAAATGCCTTTTTCTGTTTTAGTCCAAAGTTGAATTGTGTGTTAGTGGCTCTGACAGTGTTGAAAACTGTGATATGAACCTACTACTGTAACCAACAAGTCCCAGGAAACATCTCACCTCTGTGGCGTTCTCTGGTTCAGCTCTTACTCTCTCTTCTGTCGGTCCGATTCCTCTCTCTGACAGAAGTAACCCCATGAATATCAGTCTATCCATGTTAAACTGACATTTTTCGGGATTCAGTGTTAATCCACATTCGGAGAGTCTTTTCCTGTTTACTCTGTTGTGTACTGCAAATGTAGTTATCTCTAGTGACTCTGGAGTTAGTTCTAATTGATGATAGCCCCATTTCAGGTCTAGCTTGCCAAATACAGCAGAGCCATTAATACCTTGGAGTATCTCAACACAGTAGGAACAGGGTATCGTTCCCTCACGATAGCCTCATTAGCCCTTCTCATATGTAAACACATCCTGATATCCTTGTCAGGTTTTGGGAGTATGACCACTGGGTTGACCCAGGGAGTGTGGTCTTCCACACGTTCTACAATGTCCATGTCCATCAGTTGTTTTATCTTTTTCTCTATCCTAATACTTAATTAGATTCTGCATTCTGAATTTAATCACCACATGGAGCTTCTTCGGTCAGTTGCTTTATTGTCCGAACGCCATTATCACCGCCACATGCCGTCAGGCTATTTCCGTTACTTGCTTCCTGTTCATTAAACATGTGACCTCTCTACTCCAATACATGGCAATCATTTAAAAAAATAAAGGAATGTGTTATTATCATAAAAATCTAAAAGAGATTTCAACACCAACATACAAAAAGCCCTTAACCCTTGTGTTGTCTTCCTGTTAACCATGAACTTGTCCTTCCAGGTCAAAAATGAATATGAATATTTTTTTGTGCTTTTCCAATGTTTTTGTCATTTTTTCTGATTTTATTTGTCACTTTTTCCAGCTTTTGGCGCCTTTTTTTTAAAAACCTGAGCTGGTTTAATAACAGGTTTTACACTTCTTGGAATTCATGGTCAACAAACCTCATTTATATCAAATTATACATATGATTTTAGTTAAAAAAGCAGAAATTAGGAATTATTTTGACTAATAGGTAAGATCAGAGGATGTTGAGTGGATCACAGATGGGTAGATGACAAAGTTTAGTCCGGATACTGTTTGGAAACCATTAAAACAATAATTCAAATGTTATAAGATTAAATAAAACATCCAAAAAATTCAATGAAAGTAATCATTAATTTTACCTGAAGAATGTTGTATGGAATCATCCATGTTATTTTTGGGCAATTTGATTGAAAGAAATCCATATTTCTGATATAAAACACTTTGAAACGGGTCAGTTTGACCCGAGGACAACACAAGGGTTAAGCCTTCACGTGATATAATTATAAACATGTAATGTATAGAGCAAGCTCCCTGCGCTCATTTATATAATCTCCACAACCGCATGATCGTCGTGCTCTCACGTGACACATCATTTATCTGCATGGTGGCAGGAGAGCCACTGCTGCGGGCAAACTCTGTTTTTAATGTATTAGTATATGTACAGTATGTACAATTTATTTTACCGAGATGTTGGTCAGGTGACTCTTTTGTGTAGAGCGGCTGTGTGTGTGTGTGTGTGTGTGTGTGTGTGTGTGTATGTGTGTATGTGTGTGTGTGTGTGTGTGTGTGCAGGCACTTTGGGGGTTAGATTTATAGTGAACCACATGGTTCATTCTGGGGCCATCTGGCCGGGCTATCCTCTCTCCTTTGATGGTATTCAAAAGCTGCAAAAAGCATGTACACTAGGCTATTATCAGAGTTTTCTAACCTTGCACGGCAGCTGGATCCTCACGTTGTCACGAGATCCCGTGAGAATCGTATGACGATATTTCTGACGCACACTGTGTTTTTTTTTTTTTTGTTTTATTCAATTTTCCAGAACACAAATCTTATGTGTTAAACATATTTCAGATACCTTTTGAAAACTGAACAGAATAGGCAGTACAGTGCAACATAAACAAAAATGCAAAAGAGACAATGAAAGGCGTTACAAAAATAATAAAGAAATCAAAAATAGAAATCAAATACAATTTGATATAAATATAATATATTTATTAATTCTTTCATTTCTGTCTGGGGTCAGAGTAAATAAGCACTCTGATAAGCACTCATTAAAATAAAGAGCATTTTATGATCCAAGCAATTTTAAGGAATCTAAGAAAAGAGATCATTCTTTCAGAAAAGTCTTGAGACGTTGGATAACTTTAAGGAATTTGCATTTGTGTATTAAGTAGTTGGCAAGTGTTATCAAATTATTAAACAGTTATTAAAATAATGACGCACACTGTACTCAAGCCTCTGAAAACACTAAAACAACACACACATGCATCTCTATGCATAACCTAGAGTTTGTTCCTGCATGCCTGTGTGGAACGTTAGACAGCCAATCAGCAGCATTATTAGATCTCGGTACAAGCCTGCTGCATGCTGACTGGCTCACTGACGCAGGTGAGATTTACTTCTTAGGTATTGAAATTTGGTTATGAATGGCGATGCTTTTTTCGATAATCGATAGGCTACTGTGGAGACAATTCAGTCGGTGCCTAAAGATAGATATAAGATAAAGATAGATCAAAGTTCGGTACCCAGCCCTGTTCTTCATCCAGCTTTTTGTTTTAATCTGTCTGTCTGTTTGTTTGTTTAATGGCTGAAAATGAATGAATGAAAGGGCCCAATCAGTGCATGCCTTATCCTCCTCTTGTACTTAATTAATAGTTGTTGAATTTGACTCTATATATTGAGTGTGCAGAGACTTATTAAATGCATATTTCAATAGAAACAGATGGTGTGTCAGGTGTATTATCTCACATTATATCAGGTTTTTACAGATTTGCCACACAAAATGATAAACAAGACATATAGAGCTGATTTGGTGCTAGAAAATGTAAGATTCACAAGAAATTAAAAGTAGGCTGTGAGCATCTGGTGGCTGAATGAGGTGCAGAGGGTGCAGAGGGTGCACATTGTGGCGTCTCACACTGACACTCCACTTAGAGAGCTTTAGCCCAGCGTGTCTATATAGAGACAGACTGATTGACTGACTGCATTTTCTTCCTGCTTGGTCAGCAGGCCTCGGCATTCAGAGGCTGAAACGTGGCACGCTGGCTAAAGTAATTGGTGCTGTTCAATACTTTGATAAATGCCTCTTTCTGTGCTCTCTCCCCTCCGGCCCTCCTCTCTCCTGCAGATGCCCTCATGCACCCCTTTTTCAGTCATTAGGTTAACTGAGGAAATGTCAAACTGTAGAGCCTGCTAATGTCCAAATTTGGATATTAGAATGTCACGTATGATAATGCATAATGTGAAGTCTAATATTAGAAAATGGGGAGAAGAATTTGTGGGTAATACATTTTTTTGTCTCCTCCTCTCATTCGCTTTGAATTCTCTTCCTTTCCCTTCAATCTTTTTATTTTGACTCTACTCTTAACGTCCTGTCCTTGACCTAACTCCTTTTTCTTAATTCCTTTTCTTTCCATATTTCTCATTTTGCTACCACTTACATTCTTTTCATGATTTCTCCTCTCCTTGTTTTCTCTCCTCTCCTCTCCTCTCCTCTCCTCTCCTCTGCTTGTTTCATCTCCTTGGTTCCTCTCCTCTCCTCTGCTTGTTTCATCTCCTTGGTTCCTCTCCTCTCCTCTGCTTGTTTCATCTCCTTGGTTCCTCTCCTCTCCTCTCCTCCCCTTTCCCCGGGCGCGTGTCCGTGCCCCCGAGGACAAACCGCGCTCCTCTGTACCCCACCCGGCTGCGTGCTGTGTCTGGTGTGTGTGATGAGGGACGGCGCGTGTGTACGTGTGACAGAGAGAGAGAGCGCGCAGCGGGGAGAGAGCGCAGTACCGAGGACAGTTTTCTCTCCCACTCTTTCACTCTAACACCAGATAGCCTACTATGCTTATCGCTTCGAGAGGCTGGCACTAGAACACAAGGTAAGTGTAATTTTCCTTTACTCTTCTGCTCTCTTTGTGTTCAATGTGTGCGCGTTTTGTGCGTGTTTGTTGTCCGCACGAGCTCATGTGCGCACACTTGCTGCCGATTTGTACGACCATGTGGAGCTGCTTTGTGGAGCCAATAAGATTTTTAAAAAAAATACATATATATTCTGTATATCATCGCCGATGTGTAAGTCTCTCTGTAAAGACGTCCCATGCGAATATCTGCTTTGACAGCTAATTGCTATAATCTATGGAATATATTTTTTATTTACAAGCCACGCTCGACACAATCAGGAGAATGCGTCCTCGTCCTCCCCTGAAGCATCTCAGTGTGCTACAGCCTATTCCCCTGAAGTTTTGTAAGAGCGTGGGTGAAATGCTAAGGATGTTGCGGGGATTTTGTGAGATGCACAAAGACCGCATTAAGCCTCCTGCCCTAACTGCGCCTTCATCCAGAGTGTAATGAGCGTTACTGCCCTGCGTGGCCCCGGAGGGGTCCGTGCAGCCGGGGAGCGCCGCACGGAGCGTGCAGGTGTGGCGTTCAGGCGCAGACATCAACAACACAAACTCTTGACATTTGTGCTGCAACTGTCTTTATTGTTGCAGAGAAACGTTTCATCTTTTTTCTGATTGTGCTTTTACCGAAAGAAGAGTTGACCTAAACTGGTAACAACAGCAAACGTGTCCTAGATGTCAAATCTTTTGGAGCTGGAGAAACAACGTGAGGCTGAAGTAAATATCTGATTAAACTGCACCTCTGGCTGCGGAGACCAGTGACAAGTCAGCACAAAGACACGTCTTCCGGTTGAACTTTCAAATTAAAACCATCCTGGGGAGCAGATTCTATAGGCTGTGTGCTTTCATAGACTTGATCAAATGTTTGCACTCTTTAATTGTTGTTGGTCAGTTATCCTAATCCCTGTTGGAAATCAAAATACATTGATGTGACGGTCTAATGATAATTTCACATTAGGGCTGGAAAGTATATTCAAATTATATCCATATTGTGAAATGAGACTAGATATCGTCTTACATTTTGGATATCGTAAAATAACAGGTGTTGTCTGATTGTCCTGGTTTTAAAGGCTGCATTACAGTAAAATTACATCATTTTCTGAACTTATAGCCTGTTCAGTCATTATATATAGTTATTATATCCACATTAGGCCTACTAACGATTATTCATAAAAAAATCTCATTCTGTAAATATTTAGAGAAAGCACCAATTGTCAACCCTACAATATCGCCTTAATATCAATATCAAGGTATTTGGTCAAAAGTATTGTCATATTTTTTTTTCTCCATATCTCCCAGCTTTATTTACAGTCCGTATACACGGTGTATGATTGCATACAATATGTTGGCTGCATCTAGATTATCTCTCAATATGTGATAGAATTTTTAACAAGTGCACATTTGTAAGCTTTTATTTTGAAAACTGTTTTGCTAATTTTTCCGGTTTCCTCCTGTCTTTTTCGGGTAACCTTGACGCAGCAGAGTGATCTGCCCGGGCAGGGCTGCTCAGGTTGGGGTGGCGTGATGTTTCTCTCTAACGTCGACCGCAATTCATGCATCTCCCCCCCCCCCCGTCATTATCCACCAAACTCAATGTTATATTTCAGCATTTTAACTGAACGAACGACTTTTGCTTTGAAACGACATGGGGGTGCAGGGACCTAACATTAATGTTGCGTAACTGTGCGTCCCAACCGGATACAGCAATATAGAAGGATACTTGTGCACAATAAATACAATACAAAATATAACATGCATAAATATTACATGCTTCCAAATGCGTGCATGAAATATATTGCACCTTTAGTGTCATCAGATTGTGTGGTATTATGTCTTCATTATGGGGACTTCTGGGGTTTATGATTACAGCTCAGGGAGCTTGAGGCAGGTCTACTGGGGCACAGAGAGGGATGCACAGCACCGGGTTCTAAATGAGAAACAGGTTATGCATGCAGTCTGAAGTTTTAAAGAGGAAGACGGTTCTAACTGCAGCAGGCAGGCTGCAGAGAAACAAGAGAAGTGGGGATCCTCCTATGCACAGATGCCGCAGCGGGGCTTCCCTGGGCTTTTCCTTTCTCTCTATCTCCGCAATCTTCCCTGGGCTTCCCTTGTTGTTTTCCCTGCACCAGCCCTCCGCCCAGCCCCTCCTCTATTCAACTCCCCTCCCTCCATCCCTCCATCCCTCCATCCATCTATGAAGGAAAAAGGCTTTAGGATACAGATGCCGCAGCAGAACAAGAAACAACCGAGATCCTGCATGTCTAGAAAATTATTTGGGATGAAGTAGGCACATCATGTGTCCCTATGGGAATGTTTTAGGAATGATTACAGTCATGTGTAATCAAACTGTGTTTTTGGGCAACAGTTTGAACACAGGAATAATGAGACTTCTGCCTTTCTGTCCCTTGATGTTGGGTATTTGCTCATACAGCCATTTGCACAACTCCACCACCATGTTTAGCTTCTTCTGAGCAGAATCCAAGTTCTGCTTATATTGCCTGATGGATTATTCATTAACGCTCCGCCTTCCTCTTTCCTTCTCCTTCTCTCTGCATCTCCTCTTCCTCCCCTCCATTATCTCCAAGCTCTCTCTCTCTCTTTTATTCTTGCTTCTTCCCATCTTCTCTCCCCCCTCCCCTCCTCCCCTCCATGCGCCCTCGGCATCCCTTCCCGTTAGCAGATTCGCTTATCATGAGCCACCACACACAGAGAAACATATGTCCCCCTCTATCCTGCCTCTTTTAACCTTTTTTCGCCCAGTGGGTGTCGTGCTGCTCTTTCATCACTGACCCATCTCACACTCGTTCATTTACAAATCACACTTGGGAAAAGCTCTGGCACTACAACAGGCCTGTGCTGTGTTGGGCTGTTACATAACATTATACTGTGCAACATTTTGATATGATAACATTTTTGTTTGCTTGTGATTTAGCAGAAAGCTGCATAGTTAAACCTTTCCCATCCATCGCCCGATGCAATGAAGTGATGCATTCAGTGTGTTTGTAGTCTATATCCAGCATTGCTCCAAGTTCCTTCCTGAGGCTATTTTGCAGAGGCACAGGGTTAGCACCGTCCAACACGAGGTGTTATGTTGTTATAGCATTTCAAAAGGACGAGGACGGGATGGACGTTCAAATTTTGCTTCCTATCGACAGTCTGTGTCGTTTTTAGAGCTGCAACGATTCGTCAAATGGCCGATCAGTAAAAGGACAGAAAATGAATCAGCAGCTAAGTGAGAATTTGTTGCATTTCTTGGTCTTATCACAGTAAATAGAATATTATTGGGTTTTGGACTGTTGCTCGGACAAAAGATAACCTTTGGCTCCAGGATATTGTGATCGTCCTTTTTCACTGATCTCAGCAAGCAAGTATTTGCAATGTAAAGATATTAGTGGTGTAATGGCATCCTGAGCTCGGTCAGCGTGCGTGCTTGCATGTCCACGTGGACGTAGTATTTCACATATCGGGGGATGGTCTGGGAGAGCCATGTGGATGCATACCCGAGTACTACCGCTTTGACAAAGTAATTATGCATGCTATGTGATTATACACATTTTAGAAGGGGAAACAGCCTTTTTTTTCTTTGGTTTTAAGGGCTTTGTAAGAAATCCTTTGTAAATTAAAACAAACATGCAGGGTTAAACACACAACTTCCTCATTGGAGGTATAAAGAATCTGCAGATTAGCAGGACCTTTTACCAGAGGGATTATTGATTGTACACACCAAAAGAAATTGAGTACACACAAAAAGCAACAGACCAAAGAAGCAAAAACATGTATCTTTTTTATCAAAGTAAGCATCACTTTCTTCTCATTATCCACCTTCCTCCTGTCTCCTAACTCCGCCTACATCTTCTCTGTCTGATTGCTCTCTGGGGATACATTTAGGGTTGTTTCTGTGCCTCCAGCCTCTCATCCACAGCCTCTTTTCACAGTTTTTAATCACGCAAATGATCTGCCTGATTGGTGCAGTGTAAAAAATGCGTGTGTCAGGTTCATATAAACATTTAGGGTTGTTTCTGTGCCTCCAGCCTCTCATCCACAGCCTCTTTTCACAGTTTTTAATCACGCAAATGATCTGCCTGATTGGTGCAGTGTAAAAAATGCGTGTGTCAGGTTCATATAAACGAAGACAGGGGGATGGACAGTCCGAAGCTCCGTCACGTTGGAGATTTAAATGTAAATTTGAAAAGGTGGGCGTGCTGTAGTGAGACGCATTGCTGCTTCAAGTTTGGCTGAAATCTGATCAGTGCTATTTGAGATACTGGCGAGCAGCAAACAAATAAATGAGCAATCCCTTCACCCCCAGTTTCATCGTGCAGGGTAAAATATCAGAGGGATTAACTTTAGGACAGACAGACAGGTAAACAGTCAGACAGTCAGACAGACAGACAGACAGGTAAACAGTCAGACAGACAGACAGACAGACAGACAGACAGACAGAGCCTCTGATGTCTGCTAATATCCAGGAGATGAACTTTGAGAAAGGCAGAAAGATCTAGAGATCAGACACAAGGGGGTAACCCTTGCGTAGCTCCAATGGCACCGTTAGCATTCCATTGACCGCCATTCATTTTTACGTCTTTTTGACAGTGAATAACTTTCCATCTGTGGCATTTAAAGACTATATTTGTCCATTGTTTATTTCTAAAGAAACACAACAATGTATGAAAGGCTCCATTACCTTGTATCTCACGTTATGGCTCCGTAGCAGACCTTTTTTATAAAAATAGGTGAACGATTGAGTCATAACCAAGCGACTTACTGTTGCATAGTTGACAAATCACCGTATTGTCAGGAGATGCTGGCAGACAGTTTTGTCTTACATCAGCTGTTTAGGTTTAATTACTGATGTTAACTAGCATGTTAGTTAGCAGTAATTAGCCTGTGGCTATGTTATCTCCTAACATATACCTACGCTCTCCGTCTCTGCTGATTGGGAATGATTGAGATTTCTCTTGCACAGCTACCAGAAGACTTACAACTTTCAGACAGGATGCTCACGTCACATCTACGTCTTGAAGCTCAGTTGGAGGCTGCGCAGTAACGCTCAGCATCACCGGGAAAGTGCTTTTAATAGACTTCACTGGTCTCCGTCCAGACCAACGGGATCTGTTGGTCCATTTCTTTAACTGTCTATGGATAGACAGAGCCTTTGACAGAGGAGATGTGTGAAGTATCACAAGAACAAAAAAGACAGCAAAAACATGTCAACCAAGACAGAAAGGATTTGAAAATATTTTGTTAAGCAAGAGTTAGTGAAATAGTTTCAGTTTGCATTCATTTTTCAGGTGCTTCGCTCTCCTTAAAGATGAACTGAACTGGAATTTGAATAATGGTGATATAACAGATGTATTTTATTTCTTCTCACTGGTACACTTATTAAAATGGGTGAATTTGTTAAAAGGGACAAAATGGCAAGTTAAAAGTGTTGTTTTTGTTACATGGGCGCCGCCATGTTGGAATTCCACAATCTACTACGTCACTGGCATGGTAAGCTACTCCGTGGCTAACTAGCACTAGCAACGCAGCCATAGGAACAGCATACAAAGAGTCGGAGGCTAGCAGACATATGGCTGGGGAAACGGAAAGAAAGAAGTCTGGGGGGGGCATACTGTATTGCCCCTAGCTGCAGTAAGGAACTATATAGGGCTTAGGCAGCTGGGGTTACGACACATTTCCACAGGCTGCCTTTGACAAGGAAAAAAACAGTCCTCAACTCATGGCTAGCAGCTAGCTGCCTTAAAACGGGCTAGCCCTCCGACAGCCCCTGGATTTCGAGTCTGTAGCATTTTTTTAGTGACAGACTATTTGGAGAGCTGTGCTTCTGATACAACAGCGTCACTGGTGAGGTTAAGTCCAACAGACTGAAAGGCCTGCAGGCGCCAGTGCAGGGCAGACCGATAGACCACCGGTAAGTAACACCACCGATGCCACCGATGCTACCTGCCGCAGACAGGGCGCTGAAACGCTCACGGCAGGCAGAGCACAGAGAGGTAGCGGTATGTTTACCTGTTGTCAGCATGCTATCAAGTCTACTAGGCAAAGGGCTGGATGTAACGTTGTTGTCACATACACAAAACACGAACATATTCACTTACAAAAATAAAGCCCAACGTATCGGCTTTATAGCGTTCAACAAAACAGAGACTGACACACTGGGCAGTACTTGTAATGGAGACACAACACCAAGCTAGATACCAAACGATCCAACCGAGGGAAAGCTAGCAACTAAATACGTTGGAAGCTCTCTTATGACAAACTCCCCAAGCTAGCACTCCGACCATAGATTGTAGAAATAAACCAAGACTCCGACGATATCATAGATCGATAATAATACGTTTACTAGCCGCTAACTGAACCACAGAATCCAACGTCCCTCTACTCACCCTGAAGCTAGCTGATGTCCACCGTCTCAGAGCAGATTGTTGATGCAGAAACAGCTGCTAGTTCCATAGTAAAAATCTGCCAACTCCGCACCTGCCTAAAGTAAAGTAAACGGCAAAACTCGTGACTCCTCCGTGCATCTATGGTCAAACTGGGGTAACTCTCCTACGTTCAGTTAACAAGCGATCCCATTGGATTAATTTGTCCAATTACATTTTCCATTTATCTGCCTCTATTTTCTTAAACAAACAGGACCTTAACCATGTTTTTTTATGTTTTCTCTAAATGCAAACGCTATATAAGCAGTATATTTCCTAAAATGCATAATGTGCTTGGATACAATAAATGAGAGTGCATGACAGTAAGCTGCACACACACACACACACACCGGTCACCGTCACTCCCCCCCAAACGATCCTGTACTGAAGGGGGAGCCTGAAACTGATCGTCCTCCATGTGGTGGTAGTCAGACACTACAGGCATGTCCCTCACAGGCTCAAATACGTAACCCGTGCCATTAAAATTACTCCTTTCCGTGTGTATATAATAAGCTGCAGCCGTTGCCTATAAGCCTTCGCAGGTCCTACCATGCCAGTGACGTCATCGATATTGTCAGCGTTCTAACACTAACAAACGCAATTTTTGTGTTGCTTAAAAAACAGCTATATTGATTTTTTTAATTACAATTTTTAGTGTAATTTATTTGTAATTATCATAACCAACAAGTTATCAAGTTTTATTTTTTCAGTTCAGTTCATCTTTAAAGCCATTTAATAGAAAACATTTTCTCTCTGATTAATCGCATTAATGTCATAGTTAACTTGCGATTAATCGCAACTAATCACACATTTTTATCTATTCTAAATGTCCCTTGATTTCTTTTTGTAATATATATATATATATATATATATATATATATATATATATATATATATATATATATATATATATATATATACTGTATATGTAGTATTATACACAATTTAGGAACTGTCCTCACCAGAAAGTCACTCCCATTAGTTAAGAACCAGATGATTTGAACCCAAACCACAATCTTTTTCAATTTTTTTTTTTTTTTTAATTTTGCCTAAAATTAACAAAATTGTGACAGTGACATAGAGTTTTGTGAGTGGAGGGTAGGAATAAACAATCTACTGTATATCGTCTTATGGTTTGCAGGACTTGTTAACATTGTATCTTGTTTTTGTGTGAACTGTTCCTTTAAATCACAAAGTCACAATCAGTCACACAGAGTGAATGCACAAACATACAGCGGAGAGTGCGACAGGTTCTTCAGACAGACAGAAGTGAGTGCTGCATCGGGGTGTCATTGATACACTAACTACAGACAGGGTGTGTGTGTGTGTGTGTGTGTGTGTGTGAGAGAGAGAGAGAGAGAGAGAGAGAGAGATAAATAACTTCTGCAGTGGCCACCTGCTGAGATGCAGAATCACGTTCTCTTATTATCATGTGTTTGAAACTGTGTGTTATAGAAGGACACACACACACACACACACACACACACACACACACACACACACACACACACACACACACACACGCGCACACACACACACACTCTCTCTCACACATACAGTAAAGTGTATGTATTATGGGTTGAAGTCAGCTAAGCTGCACTGAAAGGGTAAATGTGTGTGTGTGTGCGTGTGTGCGTGTGTGTGTGCGTGTGTGTGTGTGTGTGTGTCTCTATTTTACGTACAGTGCTACGAGGTTACATAACCAGCAGAGTAACTGTGGCACGTTTCCCTTGCTATCACTGAAGCTCCCTTTCCCTCCTGGCATTGAGCTCGTGTCTCCCCTCCTCTTTAAAGCTTCCTTCTCTCCTGCTTTCACCTTTAACTTTACCTCGGTCGTCCTCTCTTCCTCTGACTGTCCCTCTGTCTTTCTCTCTCATTTCTTCAACTTGCATTAAATACATTTGTAACCCTTTTGCTTATCCTTTCCTCCACGTTATCACTCACCGGTATACATTTAACCTCTCTCATCTCTCTCTGTCTCTCTCTCTCTCATCCATCTCTACAGCCTACTGTTATATGAATATGAATGAGGATTTAAACTGCTACACGCATGGCTACGACTTGCTTTATTCTGTCCGGAGATGCAGAGATGCTCCACCAGCGTGACACTGTGTGTCCATGTGATTATAAAGGTTTCTTCATCCGAGTGTGTCCAGGTAGTTAAGTGGTTATGTAAATGCTGTTCAAGGAACAATGACCAAATCAATCTGGTTAGGATGGTTTGTGGCGAATCCATCCCCTGATTGCAGCAATTCAAATTAACTGAACTTATGTCGTCACAAATATCCTTCACTCACTTTCTCCTTGTGCATCAGTCTGCATCATCAGTTTTCTGTGTGCTTCAGGGATGTGTGTGTGTGTGTGTGTGTGTGTGTGAGTGTGTGCGCACATGTGTGCGTGTGTGTACTTGTTTAATAAAGGCTCATAGGCTTCCAGAGGGTATGAGACTGCAGAGAGTTTACAGCGCCAGAATTAGCTGCAGGGCATCTTGTGACTGCTCCTTCCATGTCTTCTCCTCTATCATCCCTCTATCTTTACAGCCTCACTTCATTTAAAAAAAAAAATGAATCCACCCCTTGGCTCTCTCAGCCTACCATCTCCGTCTTTCCTGTTTTTGTCCATCTTTTATCTCTCATCCTATTGCTGTCCTCTCATCCTCTTGCTTTCTTGTCATTCCTCAAAAATGCCATCCTCTTGCATCATCTATTCTTTACTTCCTTCTCATCCTCTTCTCTTTCCATTGCCCCTTGTCTCTCTCTCTCTCTCTCTCTCTCTCTCATTGTCACATTTCTGTTCCATCCACCAAATTACCTTTTCTCCCCCTTCTTCATTCTCTCTTCTGTCTTCAGTGCTTGTGATTTTTTTTATCCTTCCTTCTCTCTCCTTATGTCATACTCGTTTCCCCTCATCTGATTTTCTCTCGGTTCCGACACTCGACTCCGTCAGTGCTTTCTGTTATCACCTGAAGGTGTTATCAGAAGTGTTGGTGCAGAGTGGAGGACATTCACGAGCTAAAGCTAAGGAGGTATGACCCAATGTTACAGCCCAACGACATTTTCAATCTGTTAAAGGACAATTCCGGCGCAATATGAACGACTGGTTGTGACTGTTTTCCCAAGATGCCTGTACACCGAACGGTACTGTCTGTATGAATTATCTTTTTAACAAACTGTACACTTACAAAGTCCTCAATAATCCAGTAAGGACCCTCATTATGCTACCGTGGAAGTGTGGGGCTATTTTGAGCCGTGTTAGTTGTATAAAAATAGCGATTTCTTTTTAGTTTACTTGTGTATGACTAGCGTTATAAGGTAATTAGCAGTTTGCGCTAAAACAAAATCCCAGAGAACAGTCGACTCGGTACACATGTGTTATTAACCCCGAGGTTTATTTTGTGGCGGAATTGTCCTTTAAAGGTCCCACGACATAGTGCTCTTTGGGTGCTTTTATATATGTGTGGACCAAATTCTCTGTGCGGGCAAAGCTGATAAAGGTGAGGTAACCTTGCTCCTTATGACCTCATAAGAGGCCAGATTCCAGATCGGCCCATCTGAGCTTTCATTTTCTCAAAGGCAGAGCAGGATTTCTAGCCACTGGGGGGCCATAGGCAGGCTGGGGCAACTTACATTAATGTTAAAAAAACCTCATAAAGGGACATTTTCATGGCATGGGACCTTTAAAGACCAAAATGTAAATAACATCTTAAGATAAGATGAATATCCTCTGAGAAACTCCCACTCATCCTTTTCCCTGTCTGACTGACAGATTCAATTTCTGCCCAGTCGTCCTCTACTTCTTCCTTGTCCTTCAGTCTTTCCCCGTCTCTCTTCACACATCAACTACCCTCAAGCCAATCTGTTCTTAACTCTCCACCTCCACTTTACCTCTGCATGGGATTGACAGGCCGTAAATGTGTCCACTCATGCATTTCCTCTGACTCCTCAGAGATGGCGAGAGGGAGAAAGAGAGTTGTTAGTGGGCAGTGATGTCATCTCTGAGCTGGTCTGATGTGATTGTGAATGTCATTTGAGATCCCTTTCAGGGATGTTGAGACGGTTTCTATTTCAATTCCATCGTGTTTGTTTATGTTTCCGTCTCCGCCGAGTTGGAGTATACCGTGTGACGTTGCTAAATACCCTACATCTATGTAGTTAACCATTTAGTGGTGGAGAGCCAGTTGTTCAGAAAAGAACTGAAGTGGAGAAGTGTCTTGGCCTTTGGATTTCAGAAGTATTTAAATGTTGAACTATTTTGATCAATTTTGACTCTTGGTTGCTACAAATAGTTCAGAGCCGACCCTGTAATGTGTGTTTGTGCTCTATCAGGATGAGGAAGCACGTGTTTTAACCAAGGGGGTCAGCCTCTCCTCTCTAAGCATAGATCTCATGGCGCCATTTTAATGCTTCGAAGCCATCACCTGCAGTTAGCATCCCATTGACCGCCATTCATTTTGGCGCCACTTTGACAGTGATTAACTTTACATCTGAAGCGTTTCAAGACTCTATTTGTGCATTGTTTACTTCTAAAGAAACACGACAATGTATAAAAGGCTCCATTACCTTGTATCTCACCTTAAGGCTCCGTAGCAGACGTTTTTGTAAAAATAGGCTAACGATTGTGTCATAACCACGCGACTTGATGTTGCATAGTCGACAAATCACCGTATTGTCAGGAGAAGCTCGCAAACAGGTTTGACTTACATCAGCTGTTTTGAGATTTTTCTTGCACAGCTACCAGAAGACTTACAACTTTCAGACAAGTTGTTCACGTCACATCTACGTCGTCAGCACTCACCGGAAAAGTGCTTCTATTTCCCTTCACTGGTCTCCGTCCAGAACAACGGGATCTGTTGGTCCACTTCTGTAACTGTCTATGGTTTTAACCCTGTTGTCAGACAAGAACATTTATATTCTGCAACACGATTGAGTTGTTTTTACATCCAATCCCAGCGTTTTTACAATTTTACAACTCACTTTCCACTTTTTTTTGTTTCATTTCATCATCTGTCATCCTTTTCATTTACTGTATAGGACAGTTGAAAAAGCACACAAACACACACACACACACACACACACACACACACATCACACACACACACACACACACACACACACACACACACACACACACACACACACACACACACACACACACACACACACACATGCATCAACAGACACAATACACCCACATACAGTCATTGGTCTGACTCCAGGAACTGTGCCACCAGCTGTCCCCCTATGGGTTGTTGTCCTGCTGGTGTGTGTGTGTGTATGTATGTGTGTGTTTTTGTGTGTGTGTGTTTGTGTGTGTAGGGAGGTCTCTCTCACTTTCCCTCAATCTCATTCTGTTAGTCTCGCCCACTCTGTCTTTCTTACATCCACATCCTGGGACTTCTAGGAGCAGAAACACTCATCTAGAGGATGGATGTACAGCAGATTAAAGATTCTGCGTCATCATCAGTGTTAAGACCGACATCAAGAGGAAACAAATATTTGTACTTTGTAGAAGATTAGAATAGTTTTAAATGACTGTGAGATAAAAGCCGCCCTCTCTTCCTTTATTTCTTGCTCATTGCAGTTTGCTGCCTGAAAAGACTACGATTACTGCAGCTCATCCGAAAGATGTCACTTAAGCTTTGCAGCACTTTTTTTGATATGTTTTGGAAATATAATGTTTGTGGACATTTCTCTGCGTAGTCTGTCTCCTGTGGAGAAGCCAGGCAGTTAAAAAAAACAACCCTTTTATGGTCTTAGTGCTTCCTGCCGTTCCTTATCTGCAATCTACATAAATCAAATGTTAGTGTCAGCTAGATTACATATTTTTTAGTTTCAATGGTGCTCCTTTCACAGAGCTGGCTGTTTAAAATGAGATTGGGGGTTGGTTTTTATTTGGCTTGAATAAGTGGTTCTGAAATGAATTATTTTTTCAATATCTGGTTGGACCACCGTTTATTGTGGGGAAATTGTTGTGAAGAAGGGTGTCATATGCTGTACAGATCATAAAGCCCCCTGAGGCAAATATGTGATATTCACTTGAAAAATTGATAACCGGCGTTGGTTGAGTTTGGGGTAATTCTTGCGCTTGCTCTTTCTGGGAGGAAATGACTAAATGTGACAATCTGCTCCTCAATACTCGAATGTTCTCTGTCGCTCCTCGTCTTCCTCAGGAGCAGCAAGTGTTATTAGATTAGTCACAGTCTCATTGAATCTTCTCTGCCTGAATCAAAAGTAACTGGACACACACACACACACACACACAGACGCAGACACAAAAACACTGTGATTGGTTATTGGTTTTTCTTTCCTCCTCCATACACCTCTATACTGTGACTCATCAAACACACACACACTGTGACCATCAAATCATGTCGCTGACTTCTCTAAACCAGTAATGGTCTCACTGATGATCACTTAGTGAATTATGCAAAGGTGTGTGTGTGTGTGTGTGTGTGTGTGTGTGTGTGTGTGTGCGTGTGTTTGTTTGTGTGTGTGGCCATATGGTTGTCAGTGCAGCCCTTTGTAATCAAGGCAATAAGTGTGTTACATAAGATGTATTTATCCTGCCGGGCACAGTAACATCACTGACCCCTGACTTTGCAATTTTATTACAGGTCAGAGGTCATCCTATTGTTCTTGTGTTTACTCTCACTTTTATTTGATCAGTATTTTTTCCAGAGCAGACTTTTTTTTAGCATATTTTTGTTCTTTACATAGGTTAAAAGTATGTAAAGTATGTATAGTATTTGTGGCGTAAAGACAGATGTGAGTCAATAACGTCTTTTATGGCATGCAAACAACTTCACTAACCTGCAGGCCTGTGACAAAAAGCATTTATTGATCAATGTTCATACTTATCATACAGACAGATTACAAGAGTAAATACAAATTAGCGTCCCAGAGTTTACTGCTGAGCTGCTACAGAAAACATTATGTAATGAAACACTACATTTTGGATGTGGATTCATCTTGCAGACGCCTCTGGCTCTCATTATGCATCTCTGAGCTCACTGTCGCTGGTGGTCAGATGTGGCTGCAGTTAGCTTAGCTTCTTAGGCAGTTGCATTGCACTCCTATAATATTGTCAGACTCACAATGGAAAGTTTAAAAAAGGGTCAAGTCAATGCAGCAAAAACAGAGATATTAACTTTTTTATTCCACACTTTCTTCTTCCTTGTCAAAACCTACATTACCCACAATGTAGTCTGTATCCACGACCTTCCACTTCCGGGATTGCTCCGGTGCCGATGTCCGATTTCTTCCGTTTTCTTTGTGTTGGAATTTTAAACTCAACAGTGGATTTCTGAGAACTATGGTTCCCTGCTCCTCAGATCTCGGGTAAATCCAGACAGCTAGCTAGACTATCTGTCCAATCTGAGTTTTCTCTCGCACGACTGAAACAACTTTGAATGTTCCAACAAAAGAAGTTCCTTCCCGAGGCTATTTTGCAGAGGCACCGCTGCTCCGTCCGGCGCTTATCACCTCCCAAGATAATTGTGATTGGTTTAAAAAAATGCCAATAAACCAGAGCATGTTTTTCTCCCATCCCAGAATGCTGTTTGGACTAGCCAGATCCTCTTCTGCAGGACTGTGTAGGAAGGTCTGGCAATACGAGACTACCCACAATGCAACTTGTCTGCTAATAGTTCAGTCAATTTTCTGTACTGCCGTACATGCAGATGAAGAGCGGCAGTACCAGGAGGTCCGCGTATACCTGGCTGTAAATTTCCACTGGATGACTAGCTTCAGAAGGGTTGAAAATCACCAGCTTTGGCTCTTAAGCATTTAGCTTAGCGGAGAGTAGAGTGCGAACCCGGCCCAGCCTGTCAGGTCCCGTCGGGTCCTGTCGGTATCTATCCTCTAGCGCAGAGCCATTGCAACCATAAACAACACTGGTTTGACCGTGTAATCCTCCACTGCTCCACCCTGTCGTCAAAAATCATCACATCCGGTTGCAATAAAACAAGATCTCAAGTCTTCAAAACAGCCGTCCACGAACCAATGGGGGACGTCACGGATGCTGCGTTCATTATTGTTTTAAAGTCTCTGGTTCAGTCCTAGATTGCGGCGTGCTATGCTAGTTTAGCTGCTAATCTGGCTTACAGAGATGAGGAGCGGGCTACAGAGGTCTGGTAAACTCTTTCTGACTTTCTAGTCGGGAGCAACAAAAACCTGTATGCATTTTGTTTTAACGTATGCAGTAGTACTCCCCAACATCTGGAAACACACTTTGATATGTGAGGGTAAATGCCATGATGAGAATGTTGTTGTTTTTTGGTTCTTGTTTTTAATGTAATTATGCATGGCAATGTTTAGCTGCACAAGTTCTGGGTGGACTCCAGGAAGAAGAGCTGTGTCTACGGCCCCAGCTAATGAACATCCCAGTGAATCAAATAAATTGTGCGCAACAGAGAACGGTTGTCTCCACCGGAGTGCATTTTTTACCTGATATAGACACCTCGAAGGGAATAAAACCAGATTATACCATTATATTATATTTATTTCTACCAGGACCATTGATTTATATTTGCATGTGTTTTGCAATGACAAAAATGAAAACTAAAATCCCTACAGAGCATGTTTAACGCACATGCACCTTCTGCCATCTTGTTACAGTTTAACTCAAGTCTGCTAGAGAAAATGTAATCCCTAAATGTGGCTCCAGGAAAAAAAAGACATTTCAAACACAATAGTTCTTTATTTATACAGTGAGTGCATTTTCTTGCTTTCTGTGCAGTAAATATTTTATGAAGAATAATTCCCAAGTCCTAAATGAGCTGGCAATTTCTGTAGCACAAGAAAATGACCCGGCTGACTGATCTCACTGGCTCTCTTTTATATTTCTCTTCCGCTGTGCTTCCACCGCGGCCGGGGGCCGTGTTGTTTTTTTTAGACAGCAACAAGGTCAGAGCCGGGGTACATCGTTGTGACCATCGGGGCCGTTGCTCATTGTTACTGCAGGATAACTGACCGCGGCTATTATTTAGCATGGGGCACAGCTCACAAGCATCCATGGCTACACACAATTACAATTACACACAAAACAATACAAAAAAAACAATTTTCTCCTCTCAATTGGCAATGCGGTTGATATTAAAGAAAATGACACACCCACAACCTGGCACATTAAATGTTTCCCTGACTCTGACACACACACAAGGCGCAGGAGGTAGTCCCTCTGTGTGTCAGCACGAGCGAGTGTTTTGTTCTGCTGGTAGTATTGTGTTCGGGGGTTTGCCTGTCTTATCTGGCCGCCTGCCTACACCCTCGCCTGGCTGCTCTTCTGATAACACATTGTTGTTCAGTCACAGCGCGCTGTGGTGTCCTCTAACAGCAACACATTTATATGGACAGCACACATAACTTTCAGTGAACTGGAAAAAAAATGCCATTTTTGTATACAGCAAGTCAAAAGTCTGGACACGCTTTCCCATTCAAGTAAATGAGAAAGCGTGTCCAGACTTTTGACAAGTACTTTGTATAGAGACTTTGTTGCAGATATGCAAAGTTTTATTGTACATATGCATAATAAAATATACAGAGTCTTTGTAGATTAGACTCCATTGTTATAAAATATATTTTTAAAGGGGTAGAGAAACAAGACATATCCCCCCAATGGAGTCTAGACACTGGTGGCGGCAGCAAAGGAGCCCGAAGACTAGACTGAAGGAGTCAACGGAGCATTCTGCTGGAGGAAGACCCAGGGTGCCGTGGGTGAGGGTGATTAGAAGTGGAAGGAGAGGAGGGGTACATGCTTTGCCTGAAATGACAGCTAACAGCAGTAGAGCGAGAAACAGATTTAAAGCGTTTTGATGCGATCATAGAAGTGTCCCTAGCACTCCCATTCAAAAAGCCATTCGACTGAAAATACGGTAAATCTTAAAAGTTGCGTTTCCGTCCGAATTATGCTTTTAAATGAAAGTTTGACTTGGGTACATTAAAAAAAAAGACCCTAGTTTGCATTTTGGTGAGAGTTACGTTTTAAAGCACGGATAATGTTGTGATTGGATCATGAATTATGTGGCCAATTCTTGTTGGTTTATTGAAAACTGAACGCCCCTAAACAGCTGAATAGTTTTAGGAAGTGAGAGCGGTGATTGAATTATCTTCCTGAAGAGTCTTCCTGAAAGAATTTATGCTGTTCAAAGAACGGGTGTGGTCTGCGTAAGGATGCCGAAAGTAAGGGGGTATGGTGTGATGGGGTCTGGTGTGATGGGGTCTGGTGTGAGGGGGTATGGTGTGAGGGGGTCTGGTGTGAGGGGGTATGGTGTGATGGGGTCTGGTGTGATGGGGTATGGTGTGAGGGGGTCTGGTGTGAGGGGGTCTGGTGTGATGGTCTCAAACTTTCTGACACCATACCCTGTCTGTTGGCTCATGAAGACGTAATTTCCCAAAACAGCTGGGCACTGTAGTTTTCAAATGTTACTCAGACTGGAGTAAATAATGCATTTGTTGGGGACTATTTGTTGCGGCGGATTAATCCACATTTGATGCTAGTGAGTGAGTGTTTTGGGAAGCAGGATGGTGTGTGTGGGATTGAGTCAAAATAAAAAAAAACAGTGTTTATGGTAATGAACGAACATGTCACCCAGTGCAACAGTGCGGCTAAAAAAAATTAAAGATTATTGCTTGCCTGTTTTATTATATTCTTTTATTGCTAATGACAGATACAAGGCTGCGGTGTGTTAGCTGTAACCATTTCATGCACACTAACTCTAGTCTATATCCCATATGGTCCACTTCTGGGATTGCTCTGTTGCCGCCTGACATTTTTGATTTCACTCTTTTCGGCTGGATGTCCGTTACCTCTCCGCTTTCTTAGTGTTGTAATTTTAAAATCCAGTGGATTTCTGAGGACTATGGTTACCTGCTCCTCAGATCTCTGCAGGGTAAATCCAGACAGCTAGCTAGACTATCCGTCCAATCTGAGGACTATGGTTACCTGGTCCTCAGGTCTCTGCAGGGTAAATCCAGACAGCTAGCTAGACTATCTGTCCAATCTGAGGACTATGGTTACCTGGTCCTCAGATCTCTGCAGGGTAAATCCAGACAGCTAGCTAGACTATCTGTCCTATCTGAGGACTATGGTTACCTGGTCCTCAGGTCTCTGCAGGGTAAATCCAGACAGCTAGCTAGACTATCTGTCCAATCTGAGGACTATGGTTACCTGGTCCTCAGATCTCTGCAGGGTAAATCCAGACAGCTAGCTAGACTATCTGTCCTGTCTGAGGACTATGGTTACCTGGTCCTCAGATCTCTGCAGGGTAAATCCAGACAGCTAGCTAGACTATCTGTCCAATCTGAGGACTATGGTTACCTGGTCCTCAGATCTCTGCAGGGTAAATCCAGACAGCTAGCTAGACTATCTGTCCTATCTGAGGACTATGGTTACCTGGTCCTCAGGTCTCTGCAGGGTAAATCCAGACAGCTAGCTAGACTATCTGTCCAATCTGAGGACTATGGTTACCTGGTCCTCAGATCTCTGCAGGGTAAATCCAGACAGCTAGCTAGACTATCTGTCCTGTCTGAGGACTATGGTTACCTGGTCCTCAGATCTCTGCAGGGTAAATCCAGACAGCTAGCTAGACTATCTGTCCTATCTGAGGTTTCTGTTGCACGACTGAAACCACCTTTGAACAAGTTCCTTCCCGAGGCTATTTTGCAGCACCACCCAAGATGATTCTGATTGGTTAAAAGAAATGCAATTACCAGAGCACATTTTTCTCCCATCCTGGAATGCTGTGTGGACTAGCCAGACCCTCCTCCGCAGCGCCGTGGAGGAGGGTCTGGCAAAGCGAGACTATATGCTGAAACTAACAATGGTGATGATATTAGGGCTGAGGTCGACAGTAGAAGAGTGATGGAGCTTGCAGGTACGAGTAAAATAAGTCAGTTTCTGGACGGATCTCCACCTTCCTGATGTGTCAGTGATCGTTTGAATTCCTCTTTCAAAGTTGCAGTGTCACACACGATTAACTCACCTATGGTGTGTAATCTAAAAGAAACCTAAAGAGGGTAAAACCAATAATTGCTGTTGTGTAACTCGGTTCCCGCGGTCTCTCTGTCCTCTTTACCGCCCAGTGTGACAGTCTCACTCCAGTCGTGCTTGGCTGGAATGATTGGCTGTTTGATTATTATCATGTGGTTAACTTCAAATTAATTTGATCAGTTGGTGGTAAAGTCATATCACAAACTGCAATATTACAGTACTTTATGGCTTTATGAGTGTGGGTTAACGTTATTGCCAAAGTGTTAAGATTGTATCAATTTGTGTACACTATCCATCGCTGCTTCCTGCATTGACATACTGTTGTCTATTAAGGAAAATTAGGCAGTCACCTGAACTTAAAGGCCCCTTGACATGGTGCTTTTTGGATGCTTTTAAATAGACCTTAGTGGTCCCTAATACTGTATCTGAAGTCTCTTTTATATAGACCTTAGTGGTCCCCTAATACTGTATCTGAAGTCTCTTTTATATAGACCTTAGTGGTCCCCTAATACTGTATCTGAAGTCTCTTTTATATAGACCTTAGTGGTCCCCTAATACTGTATCTGAAGTCTCTTTAATATAGACCTTAGTGGTCCCTAATACTGTATCTGAAGTCTCTTTTATATAGACCTTAGTGGTCCCCTAATACTGTATCTGAAGTCTCTTTTATATAGACCTTAGTGGTCCCTAATACTGTATCTGAAGTCTCTTTTATATAGACCTTAGTGGTCCCCTAATACTGTATCTGAAGTCTCTTTTATATAGACCTTAGTGGTCCCTAATACTATATCTGAAGTCTCTTTTATATAGACCTTAGTGGTCCCCTAATACTGTATCTGAAGTCTCTTTTATATAGACCTTAGTGGTCCCCTAATACTGTATCTGAAGTCTCTTTTATATAGACCTTAGTGGTCCCCTAATACTGTATCTGAAGTCTCTTTTATATAGACCTTAGTGGTCCCTAATACTGTATCTGAAGTCTCTTTTATATAGACCTTAGTGGTCCCCTAATACTGTATCTGAAGTCTCTTTTATATAGGCCTTAGTGGTCCCCTAATACTGTATCTGAAGTCTCTTTTATATACCCTTAGTGGTCCCTAACACTGTATCTGAAGTCTCTTTCCCAAAATTCAGTCCCACAATGAGCTTTCCTTAGTATGTGCCATTTCTGAGTCTGTAGCTTTTCAGGAGGAGAGAGGGGGGGCAAGGTGGAGGGTGGGGGTTGGGCCTTGACCAACGGCCACTTTGCTTGTTTGAAAGCCATGATGTCTCTCTTTCTCTCTCTCTCTCATGGGAAGGTAACCTTGCTCCTTATGACCTCATAAGGGGCAAGATTCCAGATCGGCCCATCTGAGCTTTCATTTTCTAAAAGGCAGAGCAGGATACCCAGGGCTCGGTTTACACCTACCCACTGGCGGACCATAGGCAGGCTGGGGGAACGCATATTAATGTTAAAAAACCTCATAAAGTGACATTTTCATGCCATGGGACCTTTAACTCAGTTTAGCCTAAACACTTTAAATGTCACACTCATATTTCTGTGTGCAGCCCACTCTTGATCTACTTTGGCTTTAAAAAAATTAAATTAAAAAACTAACACAGCTGCTGTGAAGCAGCTGAGTCTCGGCTGTCGATCAGTTCTACATCAATGAGCTGTATCGTCCTATAATCAAGCCCAGAGGACAAGAAGACAAACATGGATGCTGTTCATAGCTCCTGCTTTTAAAAAGGCTGCTGTTCAGCAACCAATGTAGATTATCACAGAACTTGAATGCACCACTGCACAATAACAAACATCAACAAAGCAAAAAAGCAAAATAAAAGAGGACGTGGCCCATTACATTTTTACATTTATATACTCATTTTCATGCCTTGGTGACAAATCCAATGTGTTTTTTAAACCATTGACTACAGATCTAGAGTCAACAGTGATTAACAGTGATCGATTCTGGGGGAAAAACAGATAATTATTATTTTTTTTTGCCAGTTCCTCCTCCGCACAAACAGGATCCAATTTCTCTCCCTAAAGTAAATCAGCTGTGTACTAATAAAGACTTCATAATTTCTAATTATATTGTGCCAGTGCACTGCAGGTGAGGGCTCTTATGTCTTATTGATTTAATGTTTTGAACTATTTTCAGGCATAAGGGGGAGATAATAAGTGAAGGCATTTAAAAGGAGTGTTTTAAGCCTCGAGGTAAATTGACTCATAGATTATTCAACAGAAGGTGAATATCTAAATTTGTGGTTCTAATATAAAATGTGCTCAGGCTAGACAGGACTTTGGGTCTCCAGCTGGACTTGTATCATTGTCGTAAGGCTTTGTTGCTTATAAGCATCATTAATTTCTGCATAGCATCTAATTTCTGTCCCAGGGTCAAAGGGAAGACATTAGTGGAGATGCAACACCTCCAACAATATCTGTTTATCATTATCTAAGTGTGTGTGTGACAGAAAAACACATGTTCAGTACATTAAGAACAGAATAAGCACTGTTGTCTTGATGGAAACAGACACAGAGCTGAGCTGGTGGTGTGTTGCTCCATGCAGGTACAGGTGAGAAGATACACAGGTAGATGATCAGGTATTATAGGTCAGGATCCCTGACTGTGCCAACACAGTGTTCTAATATTATGGTCGGTCTAAACAGCTGAAAACGTTATTTTTTCTATTTGAAAAACTTTTTCTCCTTTTTTTCTGTTTTTCACACTCTGAAGTCTCTTTAGCTGCTCCTCTGAGTAAATGCCTCCATCACCACAAGCTAGTGGTTCGCCTGTGTGTGTGTGTGTGTGTGTGTGTGTGTCTGTGTGTCTGTGTGTGTGTGTGTGTGTGTGTGTATGTGGACCAGGTTTTACTACATTTGTGGGGACCAAAAACTGGAAATACAGTATACTTATGGGGTCCTGACAGCTTTGTGGGGACAAAATGCTGGTCCCCACAACGTTAAAGGGCTGTTTGAGGGTTAAGACTTGGTTTTAGGATCAGGGTTAGAATTAGGTTGGGGTTAGGGTTAGGGTTAGGCATTTAGATTTGATGGTTAAGGTTAGGGTAAGGGGCTAGGGAATGCATTATGTCAATGACTGGTCCCCATAAAGATAGTGAGACAAGACTGTGTGTGTGTGTGTGTGTGTGTGTGTGTGTGTGTGTGTGTGTGTCATATCTCTCGTGTAGGCTGGCTTCTTTGTTTGCTGTGTATTTCTGTGTATCGTTGACGCCGTGTCGTGGCTACGCAGCCAGTCTCTCACTTGTTTTCTCTGTCACTCGTTCGGTCCTGTCATCCCTCGCTTCCATCATCCCTCGCTTCCTTTCAGCCTGTCACTGACTTCTCTAAAGGCTTTGTTTTAGAGCGCCGCAGCCTGACACCAAATGGCACTCATAGTCTCTTTCTCTGTCTCTCTCTCTCTCTCAGCATGCACACATGTTAACTTGAAACCTTCGTTGCTCACACACATACGCACACGCACACACACACACATACACACACACACACACACACACACACGGGTGCAAACAAAGACAAAACAACACAGGAGGAACGTGAATGGCATTTTGTTTGTGGTGCAGAAATTGAATTAGGAAAAGTCAATAACTGTGTGTGTTCCAGAAACAATGTCCAGGCTACTCAGGATAATCCACAGATTAGGTCTAGATGCTGGGGATTTTAATAAAAAAATCTGTACCGTATACGTCCCGCCATATATAACAGTATTCTAACATTGTTAGTAGACAAGGCTGTGGATGGACGTGTACATTTGGTGGTGGCAAAAGTGTAACTGGCTGATATCTCAATATGTAGCAATGTCTAAAGTGGACTAATATTTGATGTGTACCTTTGGAGGTTTTAATAATTTCATTGAGTTGACCTTAAAACAAGTTTCAACTGAATTATAGAATAGAATAGTTTATTTGTCATTGCTTTACAGACAACAAAAAGCAGTTTAGCGGCTCCGCATTGACGCCATAAAACAACATTAAACCACAAACAGTCATACCAGGATAATATAAATAAATAGATTTAAGTTAAAAAGTTGCATAAGGGATTAGGGTGGATGAAAGTGCATACAGTGCTAACAGACAGACCAACCGGCAACACACAAACACAACAGTCTCGGGTGTGTAGCAGTTATTTTTCAGTGGCCAGAGAGTGGTCCGGGTGTGTAATGTCCTTGAAGATATAGTGGCTTTCTTCTGCAGTCTACCATTGTAGATGTCTGTTATAAACACAGGCTTACTGGACTAAAACATACACAGACACTATATAAACAGTTTGCCATTACACAGAAGGAATGAACTCATCTGGAGAGACTTTTAAGGTTATACAGTAGCCTGCCTTTGGCCTACTTTACCCAGCAATGCAGCCTGACTGTGAGTATAAAGCTGCATTAAGCAATTTTGTGACAGGACTCTAAAAACAGACTCACAGAAAGTGAATAAAAGTGTGTGTGTGTGCAGAGTGTATCATGTTAAGCAACAGGCATACAGCAGAGAGAAACCTTAACAAGATGTGGCTGAGATGAGCCGAGAGGAGATGAAGTGGGACGGAGGAAGTCACCAGAGTCCCAGAGCTCCTCTCAACACAGCCTCGGCTTTACCTCAAAGACTGACAGCTGTGGGAGCGGGGACTCAGCCACAGCCTATTGGAGCGTTATTTTATTTAAAATTCATTTACTTTTATTTACACAGGGAGTGAGACGCAGAGCCCGAATGTTCTTTTCTCTTCCAGCACTGTCAGAATAACCTCAAGCCTTTAAACTGAACAGGTGGACAGCTAACGATTATTGTTTCTTTTTGACATGTCCAATGGAGAGACCAAAATCAACATAACACGGCTTATGTCTCTGGGCCATAGAGCCCCAACCAACCAATATCTGCCATACTGGCCCCGTGTAGCTGCTGCTCTCCCCAGTACATTTTTACGTTATACACACGACTCTTTAGACGCTGACAGCCACAGTCAAAACAGCCGTATGTTACGAGTTCGGAGTGAGAACGGGTTGAAACCATACAGCAATATAGGTTGTGTCTTTCCACCCTGTAGTAAGGCCCATAGCGAATTTGGTTAAGGTTGTGAAATGGTCACAGTTTGGTTATGTTTGGGCACCAAAACTGCTTGATGAACAATAATGAATCACGTTGTTCTAAATCATCTTTTCTGAAGCCAAAATGACACTGAATTTTTTGGGGGTCACAAGTTGCTCAGCTGACTCGGACTCAGTATTTGAGTTATCTTCCATTATGCTTTCAATGCGGCTGATTGGTCCGGGCGAAGTCACATGACTACATACGCGGTAGAATGCTTTTAAACGTGCTCTAAGCGGTGTTGGGTGACGTCACTTCTTGTTGACGTTCAAAGTATTTTCTAAGAAAACGAGGCTAGCTCGCCCCTCCGTCCTCCTCCTCCAGTCCCCTCCCTTCTATGCTTCTCTGCACCTAACTCCCCCCTTCCCTCTGGTGAGTTTGTTTTTACATGGTTGTCATAATCAACGTGGTATCACAACTTTGCGCAAACACACACGTCACTTTACTAAAGCCAAGTGGCGTGTTATCTGTGCACATTTTGAGCTATCCGCGTGTATGTCTGCGCTGTATCGCTGTATACAGCGGACAGCAGTCTGCAACGTCACAGCGTAAACACACACGCTACTTTCTAAAGCCACATGGCGTGTTATTGCGAGGCTACAGTAGGGTTTAGGAAACGTCACATGGGAGTTGGGTGTAGAAAAAGTAGAAATGGTTGGGATTAGGAAAAAAAGAACAGGGTTGGCTTTAGGACAAACGTTGAAAATTAACATCACACTCGGGACACACGATCCCCGCTTTCCACCTCCTAACCTCCCGAAGCGGATTTTCGGCCTTTCATACTACTCGCCACGCCGTGAATTTACAAGAATCCACAGGGTAATATAAGTCAATGGAGGCCAAACGGTGTTAATATACACGCTAAAAAGCCAGTGTAATAGAACGCCAATAATGGCTTACAAAGTGGCGTTTTGTACATATAACCACTTCACGAGCTCATGAGTCATAATGGATTTTTATGAAAGCCTGCGTGCCATGACATAGGGAGTTCTGGCATGTGTGCTCTTGTAGGTATAATATGTAATCAAAGCTTGGCCCCCTGTCAGAAATGTTCAAGTTGTCTCCTATTATCTATTATCTATCATAACTAAAATGAAAAACGATATTTGTTAGAATGCTAAAATGTCAATGATTGATGGATTTTTGTCTCTTCAGGGAATAAAAATCTAAAATAATTCCGGTTTTATTTTTTTTAATGCGTGAAAAAAGGGCACTTTGTTAGGGCATTCGTTATTAGGGGAGCACACACACACACACACACACACACACATGCATGCATGCAGTTCAGTGTAAGACAGAAAATCATATCAGCCAGCAGAAAATGTTCCCCTAATTAAGTTCTGTTCAGATTTGCATAATTGTGTCTCCATGATGTAAAGCTTCAGCTACCATGTTCTCATTAATATGCACAATAACCACTGCATGTATACTGGGTCAACACAGCCAAACCTCTTCTCAGCTCTGAGTGGTTCTGGTGATGGAGCGGCGTGCGGAGCAGAGAGATAAGAAGGCTGGTGGACCTGAAAGGTTTGGCAGTAATAGAGGAGGTGAAGAAGGAGATTGATGAGAAAGAGAACCACTGAGCTGAATGACTAAATTACATGATTGACTGAACTCTCTACAATGTAGAGAAGATTGTTTCCCTCTTATCAGTTTAGAGTGGCAATTAACTACTTTTTCTATTATACAATTTGTGCTAAACAACAATACGTTCCCCCCAGGAATCTCCTTTCATTCAACAGTGGAGGCAATATTTTTCCTTCCACGTTGTCACATTATAATGATAGGTCCTGTTTTAAGTTGCTTTTTATGATAACGTTAATACAATTTGAGATAAAGTTTGATAGGACTAAAGAAGTCAGACCTTTATAAATATTTAAGACAAATGTGTCACTCTAAAAAAATGTGGTCAAGTTTGGATTGACTTTTCAAAAATGTCTATAAATACCAGCCTTGATCTAGCAAGACAAAATACTGTAACACAAAACATTTCAGAGTTTTTCTGACCAGGCTTTTTCATCATGCAACTTGTAAAATCCACATTCAAAGCCTGTCTGCCCAGCCTGTCGCCTGTAATTTAATCACTGGTTTAAGTGGGAGATACACTGCAGAGCAATTTCAATTTGATTTATTTTTTGATTGTGCTAATCGAGCTGAGTAGAGAGTGGCGTAAGAAATCTATTATAAACTTAATTTGGGTCCATATGACCAATAAAACTTCAAAAGTATTTACTTTCACATTAGATTGATTGGATTTTAAAAGGTGACAAGCTCAAATAAAATAAGGTAGATTCACATGACAAATTTAACAGGACAATCAGTAATGAAATTCATATATATGCAATATGAATTTAATAAAGACTTTTTTTTTCATTATAATTCATATATATGCAATAAGCGGCCGAAATGGGTTTCCTCAGGAGGGGGGCTGGGTCTCCCTTAGAGATCGGGTGAGAAGCTCAGTCCTCCGAGAGGAGCTCGGAGTAGAGCCGCTGCTCCTTCACGTCGAAAGGAGCCAGTTGAGGTGGTTCGGGCATCTGGTAAGGATGCCTCCTGGGGGGGTCCCTAGGGAGGTGGTCCAGGCACGTCCAGCTGGGAGGAGGCCTCGGGGAAGACCCAGGACTAGGTGGAGGGACGTCCAGATGGGAGGAGGCCTCGGGGAAGACCCAGGACTAGGTGGAGGGACGTCCAGATGGGAGGAGGCCTCGGGGAAGACCCAGGACTAGGTGGAGGGACGTCCAGCTGGGAGGAGGCCTCGGGGAAGACCCAGGACTAGGTGGAGGGACGTCCAGATGGGAGGAGGCCTCGAGGAAGACCCAGGACTAGGTGGAGGGACGTCCAGATGGGAGGAGGCCTCGGGGAAGACCCAGGACTAGGTGGAGGGACGTCCAGATGGGAGGAGGCCTCGGGGAAGACCCAGGACTAGGTGGAGGGACGTCCAGCTGGGAGGAGGCCTCGGGGAAGACCCAGGACTAGGTGGAGGGACGTCCAGATGGGAGGAGGCCTCGGGGAAGACCCAGGACTAGGTGGAGGGACGTCCAGATGGGAGGAGGCCTCGAGGAAGACCCAGGACTAGGTGGAGGGACGTCCAGCTGGGAGGAGGCCTCGGGGAAGACCCAGGACTAGGTGGAGGGACGTCCAGATGGGAGGAGGCCTCGGGGAAGACCCAGGACTAGGTGGAGGGACGTCCAGATGGGAGGAGGCCTCGGGGAAGACCCAGGACTAGGTGTAAATGTAAATGTAAATGTGCTGTATTTATATAGCGCTTTTCTAGTCTGAACGACTACTCAAAGCGCTTTTACATAGTACAGGAACCATTCACCATTCACACACATTCATACACTGTGGCCGAGGCTGCCGTACAAGGTGCCATCTGCTCATCAGATAAACACTCACACACATTCACACTCCGATGACACAGCATCGGGGGCAACTCGGGGTTCAGTGTCTTACCCAAGGACACTTCGACATGGGACTGCAGGGCCGGGGATTGAACCACCAACCTTCCAATTGGCAGGCAACCACTCTACCACTGAGCCACAGCCGCCCCCATGAGTAAGAAGATGAGTGATTAGGTGGAGAGATTATATCTCCATCCTGGCCTGGGAACGCCTCGGGATCCCCCAGTCGGAGCTGGTTGATGTGGCTCGGGAAAGGGAAGTTTGGGGTCCCCTACTGGAGCTGCTGCCCCCGCGACCCGATACCGGATAAGCAGATGAAGATGGATGGATGGATATATATGCAATATCATCAGAATAGCCCATTTGGCATGTAAATATAACACAGGCTACTAGTCTACGGCCTAAACATCTGCCTAAACATACAGTCTAAATGAAACACTGATCAGATGCAGCAGGATGAATCTGTGAAATTAAAAAGAGACACATTCTGCTAGAGAACCTCCAACATGGCCGCCAGAGGCGCCGTTGTGTCCTTTCATGATTCGCCAACAAATCATTTCCCTAATTCAGAATCAAGGATTTGTTTCACTCGGTGTGTAATTATGCTGTTTCCAGGAGCCCCTTAGACAGTGTGGATGATTGGGTTTCTGAGGCCTGTGTAGCATTTATCTCTGTCCACCTCCACATGCTGCGGGGTAACCTTATCATAACTCATCATCAGACCTCCTATAAGAACTTAATGAACTTTATTTTCATCGTAAACCCTCTTTTTTGCATTTTTTTTTTATTCTAGTGCACTTGAAAGTGAGAATTAACATGTAAATATGTTTTGCAGGCGTTGTAGACAATTCAAACATACTTTCTGTAATCATTTGTTTCTAACAATCTGGGGCCCTAAAACTCTGAGGGTGACCTTTCTTATGCCTTTCAGACTTCCCCAAATCCTTTGCTTCACACTGAAGTGGTTTACTACGAACTAGATCAAATGCGACACTCTCATCTTCTCCTTGTCATTGCAGTGTTTGTAGACTTTCTTCTTACTCATTTCCAACAGAACTAAAAGCTTTGTTGTATTTATAATGAGCTCTACAAAGCAAAGAAAGCTATGCCTCATGCACACAAGAGCTTACTGTTGCTAAATCCGTTGGTGTTAATCCCGCAATTAGCCTGATTTGTCTTCCCTCAAGTTTTCTCCAGAATGGGGATGACCTCTGTCTCATGTTGAAGTGTCTCATTAAATCAGTAATGCTGGCTGTGTTTGTCTCTGTGTGAGTTGGACTCTTCCAATGAGACCGAACTCAGCCTGAGTTAATTAATTGTGCTGCTCTAAAAGGTCTGATGAGTCAGGTGCAATGTGGTTGTTATTGTGTGTGTGTGTGTGTGTTTTACATACAGTCATATGTGTGTTTGTGTGTGTTCAGGTAAAATGCCCACATGAGTTGTCATGGAGCAATCAGGCTTTGACTTATATCACGTTTATAGTGCCGTCACCCTCTATAGGCATCTATGTATCTTCTTATGTATACAATTTTTGAAATATTATCCAAGTATTTTCACAATACACTTTCCTTGTATGGTAAAGTGGTTTTGAGTGACTGTCCCATTTTACCTGAATACATTAGGACAAATTGGACATTTTTCTGAAGTGAAATCAGCATGTTTTGAGGCTGCCAGATGAAAGAATTGTGCTATTGCTACTGTGTGCCACTCTATCACAATAAAGACATTTTTAGTAGCCCATTTTTTTCCAATAAAGACAAGTGAGTCCTTTTCAGAATTAGCCATTGTTACACGCACGCAGCATCTGTGCATAAACGCATTTAGGTTAATGTTGCATTAATGATTTAACCCTCGTGTTGTCTTCCCGCCGACCTGGAAATTTTGGTTTTTCTGAGTCAAGATTTAAAATAAAAACCTTTTATTGAGGTTATGATCGCCTTTTTCAACCATTTTGTGGCTTCCCCCAAATGATTTTGTCACTTTTTCAAGGCTTGTCGACTTTTTTTTTTTTACATTTGTCACTTCTTTATAACATTTTTGTTACTTTTTTGACACCTTTTCATATTTTTTTCACTTTATTTGACATTTGTTCACATTTTAGTCACTTTTATTGACATTTTTCTCTCTCTTTTTTTTTACACTTTTTTAAATTTCTTTTACTAATTGTTTTTCTCCATTAGCTATAAAATTGACAAAAACACCCAAATTCAATGAAAGTAGTGAACTGATTATTTATTTAACTCGTTGTTGGGAACCATCTATACGGTATTTTTTTGGAATTTTTTGTTGTTGAAAGAAACCCAAATTTCTGATATAGAAACTTTTTGGAAAGGTGTCTAATTTGACCCGAAGACAACAGGAGGATTAATTAATTAAAGGACTCTTTAGAGTTTTTGTTTTTTCTTTTCTTGGTAATCTACCAAAAACTGTCCCACTGCATTACCTGACATCCTATCTATCCTACCTATATAGACTATGCAATATTAGAATTTTAAATATTATGTACAAATAGTTTGGTCAGTAAGCACAAAAAGCAATGTAGGCCAAGTTATTGAATCCTAAAATCCTTCCAGCCTGTTGGTTGTAACCGTCCAGCCCTGAACACACCGGCCGGCCATCGAAGCTACACCGGCGGGTTGTGGAGGTAACGCTGCCGGGTGAAGCTGCTGGCTCGTCGGGTACGATGTGCGCAGGTATGTGAGCCGTACCCAATAATTTAGGAAAAGTGATATTTTTTCCGGTATTTCTGTATACATTTAGTTTTAGCCCCATTATTGGTAATCTTTATTGTCTATACTTTGTTTTTATACCACTCTTTATGTTTGCATTCTTGAGGCCTTGCTATTTATAGGCTATATATAATGGGATCTTAAGTACAATTTGAAATAAAGCGCTGCAACACTTGGGTACATTGCACTTGGAGTTTTTAACTGAAGCGGAAAAACAGCCTGCTGTCTAGATTTTGCAATAGCTCTAATTTTATTTTCAGCAAAAGCCTCAATGTACAAACTGTCATTCACAATCACTATAATTTCTTCAATATTTGAACCCAATTAATGTTTTAAAGCAATTGTGCTGCTCAAATGTTGAATTTCCCCACTGTGGGATGAAGTATTATCTAATCTAATTTCTCATTCTGGATGAAAACAACCTTTCGCAGCTATTGTTAAACTGTAGCTGCTCTTCTGATGAAATTAACTGTAAATTCTCCCTTTAGATCTAAAAAATATTCAAAAGAAATGTCATGGATGATGTTTTTCTTTGTCGGTTTTCTCTATCCACTTACTGCCGGGGCTGTCCAATCCAGTTTAATCTATACTTCCCAAACTATCTGTCAGTCTGTGTTCACATTCATCCCCACTGTCTTCTTCAATTCATCACTCAATCATCAGACTGCCGTCTGCACTCGGTGAAACAGGTCATTATAATGTTTAAGTGCACATTCAGACCTGGTTCCATGGGCTCCAGCAGAAAAACACCTGTATTCGAAATTTTCTTCTCTTTTGCGTCAGAGCCGGCGGGCTGCTGCTGAGCGCGAGGAAAATTCATGGCTTCATTTTTCGATGCGGGCTAAGCGCCAGTGAGATAGGGGCCCGAAAAATGTAAAGAAAATGAGATCAATTAAGAGATTTAAATGCTGCTGTCTCAGCTGTCAGCAGATGTGATGGAGGGAGAGGTAAAGAAAATGCTAGGATAACTTTAGCCAGAAGTGTGTTAAGGTGAGATAAGACTGGGACGGGACTTCTTGCTGTTGCAGGAATCCTACTCGTGACCTTTTTCTTTTATCTGCTTATTCTGAACTTAACACTCCATTCTGCAGGGGCCATCCGTCCATCCAGACATCCATCTCTTTATTAACTCTGCGGTAAAGGCCTCTGTCTGGTTATTTTATCACTCCATTAATTCTTTTTGCGCTGACTGCAGTCAAGTTGGTTGGCTCGCACAACTCTGCTTCATCAGCAGTGGAGAAGGGGTGAGAAGAGAGTTGGAGGGGTGAGGAATGAAGGGGTGAGGAGAGAGATAAGGAAAGGAGGGGAGAAGGGAGAAGAGGGATGGAAGGGTGAGGAGAGGGATTAAGAGGAGATTTGAGGAGAGGGATGGATGGAAGGAGGGAGGGAGGGGAGGGGATAGCATAGCAGAGAGGAAGGACTGAAAGGAGAGCAGATGTGAGGATAGCGGAGAGGTGAAGGATGGAAGGTAGAGATGAGGACAGGGATTGAGAGTGAATGGAGGAGATGTATGGAGGGGTGAGGAGAGGGATGGAGAGGAGAGAAAGAGGAGGTTAAAGCAGTGAGAAATGAATTGTGGCGTGTGATATTGAAGTATTAACAGAACTGGAAACAGTGTTGAGATGGCCACAGAAGTTTGGTGTCGTTACCGAGTCTGAGCTCCGCTTGGAGAAGCAAATCATTTTAGTTGTCAGCTCCACTTTTCTCCAGGCGAGGCATCATTTCCTGTTGCAGAGACAACTGTAGCTGCTTATATATTGGTATTAGTCAGTCTTCTGTGTCCCTCCTGCAACCCTTCTCAAAATGTTGCTGCCTGAGTTTTCTGTGGCACCATAAAGAGAGACCACGTCCCTGCTGGCATTGTCATTTTAAAACCTGGCTCCGCCTTAAAAGCCAAATCCCCATACGTGTTGGGACTGCCTCATTAACTGCTGGGTAACTGCTGTGAAAGACCAGGACGCCCAGCTGGTAACCTGTTAGAATTACAACAGAAACAGACACACCAAAGAGTCGGTATGCACTGAAACAAACACTAACAACAGTGCATGATTACACACACTCTGTCTCACACAGAGAGCCATCAGGCAAAGGGATTGAAGACTTACAAACAGACTTTACAGCCTCAATAAGAGACCCATGTTAATTATTCAGCCTCTTGATTATTAAGCTTTGCAGTCACGAGGATGTCGGCAGTTTGCGTCCGTCGGGAATTGAATACTATTGAATTGTACACCAGATCAGCGGTCACTAGTCTGGCAGGGGACGTTTGTTTTTGGACACGAGTTTATTTGAATTTTTTAGTTTGAGCAGTTGAAGAAAGAGACGGGGCTGGATGTGTGTGTGTTTGTTCAAATGGTTTCCCCTGGATTACACAACAGATTGGCTCTCCGGCTCCTATTTCTCTTATCTCAGTGTTTCTTATTGTTTACGTTCATTTTGGTTAGGACAGAAAAAACAGAATAGTCATTAAATAATATAACAGTGCCCCATTTTATAGCCTTTTGAGACTCTGTGTTGGGTTTTTCATCTTTTGTGTTGATTATGGAGAACAGTGAGCCAACTCGTGTCCTATATATATATATATATATATATATATATATATATATATATATATATATATATATATATATGTATATATATATATATATATATAACATTATCTTGTATTCTATTAAAATTACAGAAGTTACCTGGCAACTCGAGTTACCTGTACACAGCTGTTAATACAATACAATATTGTTGTTGTAGAACATTTGTACTAGTGCTGTCAAACAATTAAAAGATTTAATCGCATTAATGTCATCGTTAACTTGCACATTGTTATCTATTGTAAATGTCCCTTGATTTCCTTTTTTCTCCCATTATTTTTTTTCTCATTTTAATGCTCTTATCAACATGGAAAAGCGGATCGGCTCACATTGTGCAAATGTTTTTTTTTTTATTGAAAACTTTGGCATGTAGCCTACTGTAGTGCTTCATTTCACATGTCACATTCTCACTTGGAGCAAATAATCTCTCACACAATGTAACACTGTCCATCAATAAAAGGGTGAAAAAAATACTTTGACAAGGGGGGGGGGGGGGGATTGGCATCAGCTGTGTGCTTGGCCATCAATTGGTATTTCAGACTGGACGTGCTAGATCCGGTGTGGTGTTGCTAGTTATATTACTATACAACACTAGTTGTTGCAACAGCATGTGAAAAAACTACAAAGTTTGCTAAGCCAAAAAGAACATTAACCTTGCAATAAAAAATAAAAAAATTGACGCTGTTGAAATGGGTGTGCGTTAACGCCGTCAATAACACGTTTAACTGACAGCACTAATATTTACAGTTCATTTTTGTTTTTTACATTAACAGCCATGCAAATTATGCATTTTATAAAGGGTTTTGAATTACACCCTTGCATTTGATTCTCTTCACCTGTTAATTTAAACCCAGAGTCAGAGCTGCAATAAAGCAAAACTTTTAATAAAATCAATGAAGCATTACAATACATATGTACAGGTAAGCACAAATAGTAAGCTACATTGTCCTGCTAATATAGCATATCCATCATCTGTCGCTGCATGTTGAGGTTCCAGATTGTGTTTGCCACCTTCGTACTCTCTTTACGACAGCAACAGTTGACATTTCTCTCTAAAAAATGTACTCATTAGTCCAGATGACAGCAGCGGTGCAGCAGCACCCGAGTATCCGGTCACCTGTGATTGAGAGGCTGTCGACTCCAATTTGCCGAAAGTGAAGTTGTGGTGTTTCTGGGGGACAGTAATGTTCTCCACCCACAGGTAGTGATCAATCCAAACACAAGTGCAGAGTACAGTATTCATGAGTGTAAGGCTCTCCACTCTAACATTGTCCTGTATCCACAAGAGATTACTTAAAAACTGCAACTTTTCAAAGCTCAACAATAATACATTTTATTTTTTCTGTCCCCAAATCTTGTTTGAGATAACTCACAATGCAGATGTGCAGCTGGGAATGTCTCCTTCATTTGCTTCGTGCATTGTTATGATGCACGAGAGTGTACATCACTAGCTCACTCTAAATCTGGTGAACTTAGTACAGTATATATGCTAGGACTTCACAATATATTGTTTTTTTATTGTCATTGCAATATCAACTGGCGCGATATACATATCGTGAAAGGTTGCGACATATCGCGATAGACACAAGATTTTCTTTTGTTGAAAGACGATATCAGTAGTAGTAGTAGTACTTCAAAGTACACAGTATGTCATTCTTTTTTAGTAGTTCATTGTCAATTCAATGTTCAAAATTTTCAATAAAAGAATGTTAGAAATGATTATTAGTTAATAATAAAATATTATTTTACAAGCAATGTGTTGTATTTTATGTTAGAGTGAGCCCACTCAGTCCAGGGCTGTAGTCAAGACCACCTTAGTCGTGTCCAAGACAAGTCCAAGACCAGGACTTGTCGAGTCCAAGACAAGACCGAGTCCAGGACAGGAAAAAAAGGTCTTATGCATAAAAGTATCAAGACAATCATTTTGGGTTTCACTTTCCCTCCAATATTAGTATCAACATAATAAAGACACCTGGACTCGAGTCCAAGACCAAAAGCCATATTGGGCAAGACCAGTGGCCGAGACTGAGACAAGTTTGAGTCCAAATACTAGCGAGTCCGAGACAAGTCCGAGACCATAGAAAAACGGTCTTGAGTCCCGGCTCGAGTCCAAGACCGGACTCGAGTACTACAGCCCTGACTCACTCTAACATCTCTCCATTTGTGCATGAATAGGTCCTAAGCACGTGTGTGTACTTCAGGCCTGTGTGTATTTTATTCTAACAAAAACTAAATTGTAAATTTCCCCCCTGGGGATCAGTATATATTATACATTTATAAATAAATTATGTGAATTGTAATAAATTTAGGGGAGGTATGACTTTTTGTCTAAAATGTGGACAAGAAGCAATTTCATACCAGGGCTCAATCCCCTTCATCATGTGTTTTAAATCCTGTGTTTTCAACATGTGAATATGGTCGTAGCTGCTATAAAAACACTGATGCATTTGTTATTGCTGTGGCCCGATTTGAATTACCAGCAAAAGTCTGTTTAAATACCGAGGGGAGCTGCGTTTGCACTATGCTCGTTTGTTTCCTTGTAGCAGTGATATTCAAGTTTGACGTGTTGCCAGAAACTGACCCGATCACTTATGAGCAATGTTGGCACACTACTTCGTCATATCCTCTTGTTTATGTCCATTGTTGTATTTCACCAGGAAACCAAAGTGATCCCAAACAGGAGACCTCAATGATAACAGAGGGTCCCTACATTGGCCGTGACGCTAGCTAGCGAGCGGTGTTGCTGGGATAAGAGTTCTGTGTGCAAAGTGTGTGTAAAGCGCTCAAAGTTCAGGGCGGAGACTAAAAGTTCTGGTCCGCCATTTAATGTTTGTGTGGGAACTCGGAAGGGAAGTTAGTCTAATAATTTCAGTTAATTGTGATTGCATTCGGTGTATGTTAGCACTGTAAAGAAAAGTCCTGTACAAATACATGTACTGTTACACCCCTAATGTGAAGGACCAGTTTTATATAATAGTCGGGTATTGAAGTCCTCACAATGCAAATAGTTAACACTGGACCATCAATGAACAACTGACCATTGAAGTTCTTAGCAGTGATCACAGTATCTGTAAATCTTTGTATAAATATGACGATACGGTTGTTACATATGTCTCTACAGGTGCTTTTGTCTCTCTCTCTCTCTCTCTCTCTCTCTCTCTCTCTCTCTCTCTCCCTGTGGTTTGTGTCGGTGCACGCTGCAGGAGCCTGCAGCACAGCACTTCTCCGGGTTACTACAGTGAGTCACTGCCCTTCAGTTCTTTGATAAAGCCCGGCGTGGGTTGCAGTGCGTAGGTCGTTTGGCCTAATTAATGTTTCAACCACAAGTTTCTTGTTATTCCCTTTAATGTTTTACCTCACTTACATATGCAGTTGGGTATGGTTTTCCATGTGGAACAGTGAAGTACACTGACCTCTATGAAGTGTAGAAAAGCATGAAAGCCTTTTAAAATGAAGTTAGCTCTCTGTTCTCTATGCTATATATTCACTCTGACACCGACTGATTCACCTGATGCACTGAACTTGAATTTATTTATATTTAATTAAAAGTTACGAATTTTAGGCAAGTGGATAGAGCTGGACTGCACAGACCGAATTGCCTCCATAGTATCGAGTAACGAAAAGTGCCTGGTCATTCAATACCAAATTTCAAAACTTAAGTAGTGTTGGAATTTAAAATGTTATATGTGCTTAAACATTGTGTGTGATTTGCATCATACATTTAAGCTAAAAGGCAAAAGCATTATTTCAACATAAATGAAGACATGTGGTTCATGCATTAAGTTGTTTTGCAATACTCTGTTCTATAACATGAGATGTTCTGGTACATTCCATGATAATCCAGTCTCTCCTAAATGTGTCGGAAGTAAAATTGATTGTTAGGAACGCTTCCTGAATCTGCTTTCAGTCCCTCTTTTACAGTCCATTGGTCTTTTGCTCTGCAAGTCCTGAACTGAGGGTCATAAACTTTCAGTCCCATTCCAACTGAAAAGAAAACGAAATAAGCACACAGACACACCACTGTGACCTGGAGACGCCACCCTTTGTGAATAAGTCTAGGGGTGCAAGAGCCAAAGAGCCAGACAAAGGAAGGGGAGAGCTGTGATAGCTTGATCCAGGTAACTCTGTCTCAGGATATCCTATGTAATAAAAGGATTCACACATCAACATCTGAGATTTTGACTACTAATTGACTGAACCCTGAGAATGGAGCAGGATTTAGCTCTAACAGTAGTAAATCTCATCAGCGTCAGTGAGCCTGAAAGCATGCAGCATGCTTCTACTGAGACCTAGTTGCAAAACCTAAAAGTCATCTAGCATATTTGGCCTTGAAGTGTGTCCTCCCAGTGGACGTTGCACCTCTTCTAAGTCGTCTTTCAGTGCAACATTTCTTTATCTGTTATCTCTCCAGGCTCTTCAAAACTCCTTACACGCTACAACAGTGTGCAGACGTCACTCTCTTTCCATAACAGGCAAAGTCAGAGCACTCTGCCGCTGCTTATTTTAATCCTTTTTTAGATACGTTACATTAATAAGTTATTATTACGTTGGTTAATACAAGAGACTCTTATTACTTTGGCTCGAGACACAGTGACAGTGATACCTGGTTTAGCTCACGATACATCCAGATTAGAATAAATTACCGCATGCAACACTTTAAATGGAACGATGCATCTGTATCTTATTCTTTTAGTGTAAATGAAGGACTTTCTGTCTGAGTAAAACATTCATCGCAACTATATGAGCTCCCGGTAACGCTGAACTCCGACCTACACCTTTACAACAGCAGGTGTGGGGAAAACAGCTTTTGTCCAAAGAGGACTTACATATAACTACTTTAAATACTTTTTTATTCATCAAAACATGATTACACTATACGCCAGATAGGTTACATACAATACCCAGTACAATGTCAGAAAGCAAAAACAAACAAAAATCGCATCACATAAAATGTACATACACCTGAAGGAACTAATATAAATAAAAATACACAAAAAAGTGTGATTCCTTATGATAAAAGTACATGTAGAAAAGTAAGTTAATGAGGAATGAAAACAAATTCATATTGTAAAAATATACATATATAACAAGATACACAATCTTAGATACACAAGTTAAGGAAGCTCATCAAACACATTCTTATAAATGAGTTGCTTTTTCATTCATCCCCATGTTGTGTAACATTGGATAACGTGTGTTGCATCACGCCACATCCTTTCCAGCGCTGTTGCTGTGACGATATGCAGAATGTAATGTTTGTCTCTAATGGGCCTGAGGAGGTAACGCACCGCTGAGACCGCTGTCTACATACCAATACTAGGGTTAAAGAACAGATGCAGCCTCTGTTGTTGCTCACTGCATTGTGTCTCTACATGTTGGGTGCATGAATCACTTGGTGTGAATGTGTGTTCCGCATTAGTTGACCCGTTAACCCCGGCTGAGTCAGCTTGGCTCAAGGTAACCGCATACAAGTTGCATTAGAAGAGATTTATTTCTGGCAGTGATTCATAAAACCCTGCAGAGGATATTATTCACCCTCTGGTGGCCAAATGAATGGTCCTCACTAGCAATCAGCTGATTAAGATTTTGAAAACAATTCAATTATCTCAGCAGAAACTAATTGTATTTAATTATCATGCACCATGAATTTGATGGAGTTTAAGTTTAATAAATGAGATTCTATCTAAGCTTGTACCCGTACAGCTATACTGTAGTGAGATAGACTTTATGAAAGAAGTGGGCGTGGGCACCGCGAGGTCACCTGTTGGTTTGTGCACTACCTTTTTGAAGCCTAGAGTTTTACATTTTGGCAGTCAGTGTCTTGGTTTTTTGGACCAAGATGTGCCAATGTGTCGATGAGAGGGTGGAGCTGGGGAGGAGCAATGCGTAGATCTATAACTGTATATACACTCTTTAAGCACATGTTTATTATGGTAATAAACCAAGTAAGTAGGGTAATTTTCTCAGACTTCTCACTTCTTTTTGCAACTAGTGGAGTCAACCCCCTGCTGGCCTGCTGGCACTTCTGAATTAGCTTTGTTTTTCAGACCCAGAGTCCATCTCTTTTATCAAATCTATGGCTAGTAATCTTACAAACATGAACATTTGTTGCATTGCCAGATTATCGTTCTGGTGTTTTTTTGCTATATTAACATGGCTCGCAGCTAAATGTTGAAGCTTCTGAGCCATGTCCCAGAAACAGCTCCTGGTATGCTTAAGACCCACAGGCAATACACAGTTACTGCAAGAAATGGGTGTAAAATAAGGACAAAAAAGATTTGCATCAGTAAGTTTATTCCGTGTATTTTTATCATATTGGTTATTCTTTACACACATCAAACATCATCTCTCTTTAGTTTCTCTTCCTGAGGGATCTCCCATGTTTTTCCTATCTGCTTTTTTGTTTGAAGTTTTTCCTTCTCTGGTCTGAAGAGAGAGCATGTACAACAACAACAACCACAGCTACACAGATTGTAAAACCCTTGAGGCAAATTTGTGATACTGGGCTGTATAAATGTAATTGACTTGATCTTAAATGCGCGAGGGTGGGGTGTCACACTGTTTGCCGAGAGACTCTGACCCGGTTGTGTAACAGGAATCAGTTTGGCAGCAAATCTACATAACATTCTGTCTATTTAAGATTTTTAGTATCTTCATCCATGCAACATATCTCTACTTTTCAAACGGCCTTTGTTTTATTTTAAGGTTAAAGTCTTCACACCCTTTCTGTTGCCTTATGTTAGTTCTAACACCATATAAAACAATGCACTTTGTCAGATACATTTTATTTGATAAATAGGAGACAAGCTCAAACCTGCTGACATCTTAATGATATCAAAATGCAAATAGTTTTGTCTGCTCATGCTGCATTGCAACAATCTCATATTTGTTGAGAACTGCCCCAGCGCCTGCACAGATGCAGGCACCCGTGCATGGTTTTCCATTTACCATTCCCATCCAATTTAGTTTTTTTTCCATCCCCGGGAGAAGCTACTGTGTATCCATGGCTACTTCTACCATTGCCTACCTAGGGCACTTCAGCGGACAACGATTTATGGGCACAGTTGCAATTTTAAGTACATGTTTATTATGGTAATAAATAAAGAAAGTCGGGTAATTTTCTTCTTTACAATCTCTCTTCTTTTTCCACCTTGTGGAGTCACCCCCTGCTGGCTATAAGTAGGCACTTCTGAATTAGCTTTATTTTATTTTTCAAACCGCCCTTGTTTTATACTGAGGTTAAAGTCTTCACACCCTTTCTGTTGCCTTATGTACTAGTGTTGAAGTTTTAACATCGCGCACCATAGAAGAACAATGTACTTTGCTGAAATGAGGGACATCCGGCGCAATTTCCGGGGACACAGCAGCAATCCCAGAAGGAGAACGTCGTGGATATAGACTAACTGGACTGAGGAAAAAGGATTCTGTTCACTGTGCCGCTCAGAGGCTACCGCCGGAAACTTCTCTAAACTTAAAACACAGAATGTTTTCTTGCATGCTACTCAACGCATGAGTTGATTTTGTGAATCAATCAACAGCTTAAATGTCAATATGACAACTTTGACCATTCATTTTTGTCTTTATTGTCTCTATTGCACGATATATGCTTTAGTGAACGCTTAAAACATTTCTCATCCAGCGTCACACCCTGGTTCCTCACAGCCTGAGCTGTGGACACCACAGAGTTCTCCATGTTGGTGGAGAGGTTGCGGATGGAGCAGATTGCACTACAGGTGGTGTTTCAACATCCACCCGGGTTTCAGACCGTCTTAAGAGTCCTTTATGTTCTTAACAGTAGGGCCGAAAAGAGTGAAATTCGGCAGAATTTCTGGCTGCACCGGAGAAATACCGGAACGTCGTGGATATATACTACACACACACACACACACACACACACACACACACACACACACACACAGATGTATTATTCATACATCACTTCGCTCCTTTTATTTCCAGACCAATCTATAATGTATTCATTTGCAATGAGAAGTGTAAATCTTGTTTAGTAATGCGTTAAGCTCTGAGGAGGAGCCGATGGAGTCAGGTGCAGGGCCTGAAATTAACACCCGACCACCTCCCAAATGCGGGTGAATTTTGCAATTGTCAGGTAACACTGTCAATCTACCTGCCACATTGGCAGGTAGCCAATGACAATTGAGTGATTGAGACATGTAACTATTGATAAGCAGGGTGCACAGTTATTTACAGGCCAGGACCAATCAGGGGCCCGCATCACTGCAAAATATTGATTGACAACCGGGGCCCCCTATCGCATTTTCATTACTCAATCCCAATCCCAGCGGCCCCACGTGCAGCCACTGACCAATCCAGAGTGAGAACGGGTCAAACTCATGACCTATATGAGGACAGCTACATTGTTGTAGCTGCAATGATAAGTTAAAGTCCAATAATTACTTTATCAAACTGTATGAATGTGTCCCAGCCCTGGATAGGAAATGAATCCTTCTTGCAGGATTATCAAGGCGCCCCCCCTCCTCCAACTACAGCATGTGATGATGGCGCAATGTCCACGAGTAGGCTACCATGAATAGGACAGGATATGATCATAGAAACACAGCAATTCCTGTTTTTCACCTTTAATGAGTTGCTAATGAGTAATGAGCCGTTGCTTTTGTTGCTGTTGCTCTTCACCCTTCTTGAAATGAACAAAAATATTCACATTCAGCTGTTTTAATTATAAACAGAATCCGTCTGTATATTATTAAAAGGTTTGAGGCAAAAATGCAGATTAGATGTGGGAAGTTAGAATGCATGATGAATCTGCTATGGAAGGACTTGTGTGTGTGTGTGTGTGTGTGTGTGTGTGTGTGTGTGCGTGTGTGTGTGAGTGTGCGTGTGTGTGTGTGCGTGTTTGTGTGTGTGTGTGTGTGTGTGTGTGTGTGTGTGTGTGTGTGTGAGAGACCTGTTGGGACGAGTGGTGCACAACATCCTGATGAACACGGCACCAGCTGAGAGACCACCTGGACTACACAAACATACCTGACGTGACACACACACACACAGAGCTGAAGGAAGGAAGGATTAGAGGTACTTGGACAGATGGTCAAAGGTTTTAAGTAGCTGAAAAATGTGATGAAAAAAACACATTTAAGGTTTGGTAAATAATAATTATGTATTATTACATACATGAATGCACAGCACAACGTAGTATCTGGAGAATCAGACTCAATCTTTGTCTGGAGCGGGGGTACTTATTATATCTTAGGAGTGTGTGTCTGCGTACATTATTTTGTTAACACTTAGTGTTTTTTTAGCTTTCAAGACTTTCATAGGGGCACAATATTTGTTAAAGGCAAAATATGTGTGGCAAGACTTTCTTCTTCTTTAGTATGGATTCTTGCAAAAATCCCACTTTGCAATGAAAATTAGAATAATGATGTAAACATGATGATTCCCTCTAGACATGGGCCGTGTTTCCGGCTTCAAGGTATACTGCGGTTTGAAGAAGTCACAATTTTCAAAGTTTTCCTTCATACCGTTCCTAAGGAAAGTTTTTTATGAGTCCTCACGGATAGAAAGTGAAGGTTAGAAATCTGTCTCTCCGCTAGTGTGTTTAATGGGGAAAAAGGTTTTTGTTTTTGTTGACATTTCAAAATAATACATTTTAAAGCTATAATTCTATATGTAAAACTGTGATGTTGTGATAATTGCAATACCAGTCAAAAAAAAATCACAATTTAATATGGTGCGGCCCCAAAAGTATAAATAATATTATAATCCCAAACTCATAGAGACAAATGTGAAGATGTCAATGTAACGTAGTGTATGTTAATGTAGTGTAGCACACCTAGCTCATGTAGTGGCAGTCATAGTACTTATTGCATTAGTGAGGGTGGGGGAAAAAATCAATTCATGGATGTATCGTGATTTGTTTTAGTGACGATTTTGAAAAATTGATTCCCCATAATCAATATTGTTTTATTTATTTTTCTACCTATCAATATTTTCTGTTAATGTGGCAGCACACCCGCCCCCAGCGGTTCCCCAGCAGAGAGATAGGCGCCACATAGCTTTTTGGGGCTGTGCCCAGCCGGGCTCCGTGGCAAACCCGGCCACCAGGCGCCCGCTGACGAGCCCCCCGTCTGGGCCTGGCTGCAGACGGGGGACCCCGGGCTTCCTCCGGGCAGGGTCCCTCTATCTTCTTCTCAATGATTCATACGAGGTTTTTGAACCATTCTTTGTCTGTCCCCTCACCTGAGACCACTTTGCCATGGGAGACCTTACCAGGACCACACAGCTCCAGACAACACAACCCTCAGGTTCACAGGGACACACAAACCTGAACCACGATAAGGTGATGGTTTCACACAATGAATTCACAAAGTCTGTGATTCTTGGCAGCAACTGAAAAAAAAAGTGAAAAGTGGGAAATAGAGAGGAAAGGAACAGAGAAGGAGAAAGACATATGAGGAAATAATAAGTTATCAAGAACCATATTGTGGCGGCGTCTACAGTGCAGAACGCCTTGTCCCTGTGAGCGATGCTGAAGGCAGGGTGTTCCTGAGCGAGGTGTCCTGGACGTGGCTGCTACCAACAGGATATTTTTACTTTTCACATGATATTTTCACATCGAATATTAAAGCTTTAGTGCAAAACTATTTTATTATAATGAATGTCCGTTACATTCAAGCTAGGGATCGGGATTAGGATTTTTTTGCTAATTATTAGTAGTAAATGATAACCGAACGGATATTTGGAACTGATATTAGTTAACAGTAAAAATTTAAATATTTCACCCAAAATTTGGATTTTGGAAGGTTATAAACTCTAACACAAAACTTAGTTTAAATGCTTTAAAGCTTAAGTGCGTAACCTTTTGATATTAATTAATAATTAATTAAAGTCCGTTACATTCAAGCCATTGTCAAATGAGTTGCTACAAAGCTTATTAAGACTACCAGCTCCACTCAACTCTCTTCTGTATTTCTCAATACAGCTGTGTTCAGAAGATTGGGTAACCCATATGGTGATGCCTGCATGGCAGCTGGCATGGCGGCCAGTCGTTCTAATGGGATTAAGTGATGGAGTCGAGTTTATTCTCGTCATTTCAACTTTAATCTCGACATTTCGACTTTATTCTCATCATGTGTGGAGTTTGCATGTTTTGCGTTTGTTTCCTCCGGGTGCTCCGGTTTGTTCCCACCATAAAGACATGCATGCTGGGTAACTGGGACTACAGTTAAAAATTAGCTAACACTGGCGCATTTACAGAAATGTGGATTAATGTGCATTGTCCTAATAAAAAAATAAATAAATCTACTATATACTGTATGTTGACTTTAATCTCTCCTTTTTGACTTTTTCTCGAAATGCTAAATAATTGACGTGGCCCTAATGCTCCGTCGTAGCAGGGAGCTGCCACACCTAAATCAAAGTCACGTCCTATTAAATGTGTGGACTAAAAAAATGTAATAGATTTTTATTAAATTTTACATATGCAGTGATTAGTAAGTGAATCTTCTCTATTCTGCTTTTACAAGTGTTTACACGTTTTCCCGATGGCTCCCAAAGTGAACTAGAGAAATCAAAAAAATGCAGTTTCTCATTAAAATGGCTTCTTTTCAACACCCAGCAAGCCAGAAATGACACTAAAAGAATTAGAATTCATTACTATGCTGAGAGCGGCCTGTTGCTATTATATTAGCCAGGGGTGCAATGATTTTGTGTTGCTCGTGATAGATAATACTGACAACTTGCACATCATAAAGCTGCTATAACTCCAGGCGTGTAAACATTGATTGTCCCTCATGTTCGGACCATATTTTGATCTATCGGTGTGAATACGCCTCATTTCTCTCGCTCCCCCCTAAACTCTAAAATCCTCTCTGAACAAATCATATCTTCTCGCATTTCAGTGTTTTTTTGGACACCAGACATTGGAGAGAATCCATGACAGCAGCGTCTGATCTGATAGCGTTTATCTAGAGCAGCTAGTAGAGAAAACAAGCACAACTGGGATTCAATTAGTTCCCTGCATGAGTCTGTGTGTGTGTGCTGATTATCAGCCCATAATGGCAGGAAGCAGGTGGTCATACTAAATTTCACTTGTCTCTAACGCTATTTTCTTGCTTTCAAATAAAAAAAGATGCACTGCTCCCTCTAAAGTTTTAAATGCAGACACCGGAAAGGTCTAACACACTGTTTTAATATATTGTGTCAAAGTGTTTGTATATCAGTATAAATGCTCATGCAACCGATGCTTGATATAAACTGGGACCAACAATGAGCCAGGTGACATCAGTCCAGTAAAGTAATCCGTAGCTGGCATTTGTCATGCCAATCAAAAACTAAATTAAATCATGTTGTTTGTGTATTTTGGGTATTATCTTACTATTATCAGAGAATAAGCTGAGTTCAACGCTACATGGGTGAAATCTTTTCCACAGAATACAAATAGAGATGCTTACATCTCTTGCACAATCAAAACAGCAAAGAGGGAATAAATAGCTTATTAATTACTGATTTTTTTTTTATTTTCTAAATGAAATTCCATGCTTGAAGAAATAAGCACTGGGTCCTCTGAAGAATTCTTTGGGGCTATAATCACTACAACTCTACACCAACCCTGTTAACACTGAACAGGCTCGTCTGATGACCGGACTGAATCTTGTAAATTGGACTTGTTTGTGGTCGTGGATGTAGGAACTGAAATGCTCTGGTGGCCTGAGCTCATAATGGATGTGCATCTGGGTTTTAAAATGAACATGTTGCCACTAAAACATGACAGAAAACCTTTTTATATCTCCCCTTCAAATGGGAAAATCAAGCTCTTTATACTCTGTGGTAGTGAGTTTGTAACTGACTTCTCTGGTTGGTGCTAAACCGCCTTACGACCTTAGGACTGGCTGTTAGGACCTACTGGTGTGCTAGCACTAAAGCAGCTCCCTATGTGCAAGAAATTAGCTGCTTTTCCTTTCATCCATCTCTCTGTCATCTCAGCACTGAGTTGGCACCATCTGACAATGAGTATGTTAACATGCACACTATTCCACTATTATTCGGTTTGGATATTCCGAATAAGACCTTTTTCCAAATGTAGCATTTTTTGATTGGATATGCCGGTATTGTCTAGGTTTTAAAAGCATTCTTTGGAAATGTATAGAGCACCTTCAGAATCTGCGTCTCAGTCAGGGTTTTTATCCCAGTTAACGGCCTCTTGCCTGTTTGCGGCTTCCGGTCAGGTCTGTGCGATGCTGTGGTTGCTGTACAAAAACCAACCAGCCAACCGTTTACAGGGCTGCGGTAGAGATGCATGCCCATAAGAAAAGAAGTAGAAACACAGGTTTTGGTTAAGCACAAACATTGCGGCGCCAACCTTTTTAAGATTGTGGTTAAAGGAATGAAAGACCGTGGCTGTGTTCGCACGGTGCAGCTAGTCCGCCACCATTTCAAAACTTAAAAGAAAGAAACCTTTTGCACAGCTGTATCTAAACAGAAATATTAGTGGAATATTCACTTTCATTAGCAATGTAAACACAGTGGAAAAGTGGACTAGTGGACTGACCTGTAATGCAGTGGGCAGGGTCCAATGGGAGCAGAATCCTTAATTATCCAACCATACTGTGTCACTTCAATAAATCTGGTTTTCGTCTCTCTCCACCTCCTTTGTTAAACGAGCTCTGCTGCATGCATGGCAGCTCCTGTAATATACTGGAGCTAAAAGGTGCACTCTGTTTAGGTTTGAGGTCTGGCCAGATGAGAGGTTCTTGAAATAGGGACAGCAGCAGTAGTACTTGTAATTGACCAGTCAGTCACTGCTGTGTTCTTTACATATTGAGTAATGAGGCTAAAATGAGATGTGGCTCATGTACACAAATAGATTGATTACTGTGAATACCCAGATTAAGGTGATAGATTAGAGTAGCTTGCTTTAACAACCCATGGTGATATGGTTGATGGTGGTCAAGGCAACGTTCATACGGATGTGGGATGGCCTGTATGGACTGTATAAAAGACGTGGACGTAGCCGCAGTGACGTCGACACCCTTGGTGGTTTGTTTTATAACCTCAGGTTTGGCATTGCTGTCACCATCTTGTTATTTTTGGAGCCAAAAGTCAGAAGTGACCATATTTGGATGAGATAACAAGGTAGCCACTCCCTAAAGCATCCCTGCTTTACTGTCTATTTTAAAATAAATTGGGCCATCATTTACTAAATGAACATCATGGTGTATTGAACACTTGAAAGTAGCGATTGAGACCAGAAATTGTTTAACTGGATAATAAATAAAGTTAGAAGTAGGGCCAATTCCCATAGACGTCTATAAAAAAAAGTCACCCCCTGCTGCCAACAAGCTGTGGTCCTGTCAGAAATCAGAAATAGTCCAGTAACTGGCAAGCTATATAATTTATTAACACCTTGTATGGGTGACATTTCTCACATTCTCACAGTCTCAAGCATGTCTGGTCACATGTATTGTCTTTTGCCGTCTGATGAAGATGACATTTCCGTGTGCCTGGAAATGTCACATTTATTTGATAAATTGTACAGAGAAGTGCACTGTCTGCTCTAGATTCTTCTGTGCTCCACCTGTGAGGATTTAGGATGTCGGTGTTGCAGCTTTCTTATGAATATCATTCATCAGAGTATTTTGAAGATAACATAAGGTCTTTCTTTGTGTTTTTACATTGACATGTTTACTCAGCACCTTGCTGCGAGCTCTATTACTAATTATTAGCTGCAGATTTGTATGATGATTAGATTAGATTCAACTTTATTGTCATAACACAGGTACAGGTACAAGGCAACACAATGCAGTTTAGGTCTAACCAGAAGTGCAATAGCAGAAGTGCAGGATATGCAATGGTTCCATAAGTGCAGGACATGGATATGTACTGAATAATGATCTGTGCGTTGTCGCAGACGCATCAAGCCACTTTCCTGGAACCGGTTGCGGGTCTGTGCTAATGACACAAGTCTCTACAGCTGTCCGGGCCCGTCCCCACCGCATTCACCTGCGAGGTTGTCCCCTGTGTTTCTGCCTGGCATACTCTGTGTGTAGAATGATTGATTTAACCCACCAGTCCTCATCAATATGTAGAGGCATTTGTCACGTAGCTCTCCACTGTGAGCACCGTCCAGCAGAGAGCAGAAAAAAAGAGCAGCTTAAACGCAACCTGCCAATGCTAAGTTTGCACTAGCAGGTTAACTACCAGTTATTCTTTTAAAAATAATGTATTAATTTATTTTTTATTTTTTATTTTTTGTTTAATAACAATGCTCTTTGATTGTTCAACTGATTAACTGACTGACTGATTAATTGGCCAAAATTGTTATTGTTGGTTAACATTTAAGCAGTTTATCATTAACACCGTCACCATGGCTCACTTCCAATCAAATTATTAGAGTATAATTTTAAAATGGCCATCTACACACACTTTTTCCCACCCTTTAAAAGCAACTTACAATTCTCCATCCATTGCTCAGTTATAAATATATAATTAATATTTCTTCTCAGGCGACTGCTGTGGCCTGTGAGCCGGTCTCTGGACCCCCCACTAATCAACACGTGCTGTTAAAGGGATTACTTGTCATTTTCGATGTAGGTCTTTTTGTCGTCAGGCTCCTGTGTTGTCAAAAACATTTCCACATATATTGTTGAGTTTCCGGGCCACAGATGACAACAGTTTAATCTACCAGTTAGCTCTGCTGGTAGCTAAGCTACGTATGGGGAGTATGGAGAGTAGGGGGCTCTGGATACGTCACCCTGTGTGTTGTCATCATCAACACAAAATCATGCAACACAAAATCCACTTTAATCAAATAAAAGAAGCTTTTTTCGCAGTACTTAGAAAATCAAACCATGTTTCCCTTTTTTGTGCCAATTTTTGCATAATTGTATGATTCTTGGCACTTGCTTTTCTCTTGATTAAATTAAAAAAGGACGGAGAGACAAAACAGATGATGGAAACATAATCTGTCTTTGTCTCTCTGTCCTTTTTTCAATCTTTCAAACCTTATATTCACTCTGTTTCTCTCCCTGACTACAGAACCGCTGCCCTGAACTCCTAAATCTCAGTCATTTTACATGTGGTTCTTCCTGTCCTCCCTCTCTGAGATGTAATGGTGACAGTGATTGGGCACCAAGAGCACAGTTCAGACAATAAAATGATTTAAATTATGTCTGATTGCAGGACTAACCTGTACTGACGCAGGTAACAGTCCAATGGTACGAGAGGGTATTCAAATAATTACCCCTCATCAAAATGATTAATGCTCACGCCATTTCTTCTCTTCTCACTCCATATTTGCCCAAAGTGGAACAAAAAATGTATGGCATGCTAAGTTACCTATTCCTCATCTGCATTTCATTAATCTCATTGTTGCACATTTTATTACTCTTTTATTACTGAGTTTCCCTCAAATAGCAACCTAACGATAGCCTGGAAATCCAGACCCATATCTGAAAGATTAAGGTCTGGCATCAAGCAATGAAAGTTGCCCATCTCGAGGGGCGGCACCAAGCGTGCATTTGAAAATCTCACTGCACGCAATTGCACGCAGTAACACTACGACCAATCACAGCAACACACAGAGATGACGTATCCAGAGCCCCCTACTCTCCATACTCCCCATACGTAGCTTAGCTACCAGCAGAGCTAACTGGTAGATTAAACTGTTGTCATCTGTGGCCCGCCTATCTCAGATACACTGATGTGATTGGTGCAGCTCGGCTACAAGGGCATAGTTAATGAGCAGCTTTACTCCATGCCAGAGTAACTCGCTGAGCAAATTCAAATTGTGCTCTTGCGAGAACTTTGGATTTCCAGGGTAATCTAATGACCCTTTTTTATGGAAACTGATAAAGAAATACTCTCCCTACCTCTCCATACCTCTCCCCCGCTCTCCGTGGCTGAAGTAGTGATGGAAAGTTGAGCAGACCAAAGTGTACTTCCATAAATGTAAGCTGACTAGCATTCATTACTGTCAATGTCTGACACTAGAGGCTAATTTCCTTCTCTCCTTGAGCTTTCCTACACACAGGTGTGTGTTTGTGTGTGGGTGTGGGGCATATTAACAAGACAAGGGAGATGAAGTGTGGTTGACAGATAAAGGAAAAACAAGATCGAAACACCTCAGATGCACTAACCCTCCCTTCTCACACATGAACACACAAACACAGAACAACTAATATTGCCAGAGTGCAACAGTAAACAATGGATGGCGGGTAAGAGGCAATATCAGGACACAAAACCAATCACGCACCTGCTCACACAATAACACGACAACATGAGTTATAGTTGCTCATTTTGTGTTGTCACCTTGCAATGAAAAAACGCTTTCTACGAGGTTGTGATAAAGCAAGGTGTGTGTGTGTGTGTGTGTACAGATGCTGTTCATGGCTCTAATTTCACATTGATTGTCTCTTTGCTGATGCCCAAAAACCTCCCACACTCAGGTCTCTGCAGATGGAGACACCACCACACACTTCTAGTGGGTCATTAGTGATGATTGCGAGGGATTACTTCTATTGTATGAGTCTAGATATTGACTTTTAGGACAATATTGCTTGGTATACCCTTTTTTAAATTAAAACAATTTAAGAAAGCTCTAACACATGATTATCCAGTGGCACGACTCCGGTCACATGAACATGAGTCTGGTGTTCAACAAATGAAGCATTCAGACTTTGACTTGACGTTGCTAAATCAATCTTAACCCTGTGCGAGTAATGCCTGAAAGCCCAAAGAATATTGGCATTTATCGGCCTTTTTAATTGCTTTTGTGCTTTTGGTGCATGGCAGTCATACATCATCAGGGTGAAGAGCAGTGGGCTCAGTACGCAGCCCTGGGGGATGCCGGCGCTGAGGGAGATGACGCTGGAGGTGTTTTTTCCAACCCTCACAGTCTTGGGTCTGACTGTGAGGAAATCCAGTAGCCAGTTACACATGTTAAATTTACATGTAAATATAAGGATTGTTTCAGAATCGGTATTGGCAGATGACCCATATCCTCACGTCGGGGTCAAAAAACCTTGATTGGGGGAAAAAAAGCTACCTTCTGATCAAATCTGTGACACAACAGTATAATACAGACTTGAATGCGTCTTCAAGATCCTTCCATGTAGGCCTACTTTGTGGGAACACACTCGTCTCTCTCTCTTTCTCATTATGGAGCTTTCTTTCATCCGCTTCAGCTCTGGGTGTTTTATTTTTCACCCTATTTTGACCCCTTTCTATTTCTCTGTCATCAATTTCTCGTTTCTTGTGTCTCTCTTTCACACGCACATACTCTTTCTTTTCTCTTTCGTTTGTGCACACGGATCGATAATCCAATCTACAGTGCCTTGTTCTGTGAAGACCGAAGCCCCCATCACAAGCTCAGGCACGTCTCAGTAAGAAGTAAGCCAGACAGACAGAGAGGTAGTGGGACGGACAGACAGGGAGACGGACAGGTTGGTGAATAAGCGAATGAAGCCTTGGCAAGCCTGTCAGCCCCGCAGAGACCTTCAAATTCCCACGCTTTCTAAGGACGGGCAGGTTCTCCTTATTTTATTTGCCAAGAGATGTAAGGAACACAGAACTATGGCTGCTGGAATTAGGTACGCGCAGATGTTTGAAAGGATTTTAAAGGATTAAAGCTGATTAATCAGACCCAAGCACATCGTTGCATTTTCACTGTCTAACTCTGGGAAGTAACCAGCATTAAAACACACATTCAGCACTCAAGACAAATGAGTAAATACCTCTTTTACTTCACATTCATTGAGCTGACGCATTTAATCCAAGCAATTTATAATAAATGCATTCAACAATGACGATACCTCACGTTCAACAAATAAGTACAACTGCTTTATTCATCAATCTTCTTCCGCTTGTCCAGTAAAGGAACGCGGGGAAAGCAGCTCCATTTATAATATTAAGTAATTTAATACATCCTCCTTCGCTAAACACGTTCTCTATTGAATTGGGATGGTTTTCTTTTAGCTGAGTCTCTCAGGACATTGAGGCTGTTTGGTGTTCCCTCGGCAGCCAGGTCTCCCAGGGAGTGTGTGTGTGTGTGTGTGTGTGTGTGTGTGTGTGTGTGTGTGTGTGTGTTCTTCATTTGAGAAGTGACATTACATTTGACATTGTCTTCAACACCTGCACTCTGATTTGTTCATGTTTATGCTTGTACATTTTTTTTTTATAAATAAAATCTAAATAACATAAAGTGGTACTGTAATTCTTTGTATTCAGGATGTTGACTAATTAAATTTTCTTAACTTTTTCAGGGCAGCTAAACCCCCACAACCCCATGAGTTTGGTTTGGGTAAGTAAAACCCCTTTAGGGAATAAAGGGTACACACACACAAACACACACACACACGACACACACACACACACACACACACACACACACACACACACAGGCACACGTAAGCAGTCTCATTGAGGGTGTCAGGAAGACGCTGCTTGCTCTCTCTTCTGGTGTCCTTCCCACTCTGAATACTAAACATCTCACTGCTGTTATCCACTGCCAGGAAACCAAGGACTTGTGTGTGTGTGTGTGTGTGTGTGTAAAATGTGATGCAGTACTTCATTTGTGTTCAGGTGTGTGTGCTTCCTATGAGTTTGTGTAGTTACATATATAAAGGTGTGTGTGTGTACTTTTCTGACGGCAGTTTATTGAATGTAGTGTTTGTGTGCGAGTGTGTTGTCGTGCGTGCTGTGAATACCAGCGATTTTGTGTGTGTGTGTGTGTGTGTGTGTGTGTGTGTGTGTGTGTGTGTGTCAGGGCTTTATGTAATGTAGCAGCCTGTAATAGAGAGAGCTGGGACTTGTTGCCAATGACAAACAGGCTCTTACTACCACCTTTGCAGCATTTGTTTTTGTTGCTTTCTTTTTCTCAATCTCTGCTTTCTGTTCCCGCTTCTCCAGTTTTCATTATTGCTTTACAACATTTCTCTGTTTTCTTTCATTCCACTCATAGTATTTGCGTTCAGCCTTCAAGCATATTTTAGACACGGTAATTACAACAAGGGGAAAGTTTGATACCCAGAAAATCTGGAAACTTCAAAAACGTCTCACACCACGCTCATGTCTGCTGTACCAGCCAGTCTGTATCTTTGAGGAAAACAAAAAGAGTTTTTTTCATTTAGACAAGTAATGCAATGTTATTAATTTGGGGTGATATTGTTTGAGCATTTCTAGTTGGTTGGAAAGAATAACATCAAGATGGGCAGAACATGTGACAGCTGAAAGCACTGTGCAGTGTGACTGAAGCATTAATCATGCAACACAAAATCCACTTTAATCAAATAAAAGAAGCTTTTTTCGCAGTACTTAGAAAATCAAACCATGTTTCCCTTTTTTGTGCCAATTTTTGCATAATTGTATGATTCTTGGCACTTGCTTTTCTCTTGATTAAATTAAAAAAGGACGGAGAGACAAAACAGATGTGTGTCAGCGTTTTGTCGTAGATGACCACTTTTTTCTTTTTTCTTTTGGGGATTTTTTTGTTAGCTTTTATTACATCTTCTCTTTGTTGATCGGCCATCTTTTCCACCTCGGGCATGAGCGAAAACCTATTTGTTTTTATTTAAAGCATTTTCATGCACAGGGCATGTGCGGCAGCAGCTGCATCGTCCACACACTCAGAGAAACGCATCTTCCTTTAATCATCCAAGCGTTTTTTTTTTGCCAGAGGATTTCATATTTCCCCTTCCAAGCCCTCTGTTTGTACAATATCACTTTTTATACTGCTGCTTCCCAACAATCCAATTCATTACTTTCACTGCACAACACAGACTAATGCACACCAGTAGCTTTGAGTTATGAGATGAAAAAGATTGAAGCATAATCAATATTTCTCTATTAGAAAGAGCCTATACTGTGTGGGAAAAAGACATAAAATCAATGCATCTAGTGGGGATTTCTGGCATGTTAGACACAGCTCTTGTGTCTAGATTTGAGTCTTGGCAGAGTTCTTCTTCATGTTGAATATGAAACGTTTTTTAAGCAAGGTTTATGTAAAAAGAAATTTTTGATTGTAAAATAGGGCTGCACAGTACATCGTTTTTTTATCCTCTTTGCAATATTAGTCTCGCTTTGCCAGACCTCCCTCCACAGCACGGCTAAGGAGGGTCTGGTTAGTCCACACAGCATTCTGGGATGGGAGGAAACCCTGCTCTGGTTTATCGGCATTTCTTTAAATCAATCACAATTGTCTTGGGTGGCACTAAGCGCCGGACGGAGCCACGGTGCCGCTGCAAAACAGCTTCGGGAAGGAACTTGTTTTGGTGGAACATGTGTACGTTCAAAAGGGGTTTTTAGTTGTGAAAAAAATAGAAAACTCCGATTCACGATGTTCAACTGGAAAAAAAAACCTCAGATATAGACTATTGCGATATAAACTGGCGCAATAAACACATTTCGAAAGGCTGCAACATATTGCGAAAGACACATTGTTAGTCGAAAGAAAATATCAGTAGATACTGCACTTTAACATGTCATTCTTTTTTTATATTTAATTCAATGTTCAATTTGTTTGATAAAATGTTGGAAATGATTTCCTTTCATTCGTCTTAAATTCAACAAGATATTTGTTCTATTTTAGCAGAATTCTGAGAACAGCACAACTGAGTACACCCTAATATCTGTAATATTGTTATTGCAATATACAACAACGATGTCGGATATTTTCCTCATATGATGCAGCTCTCTTGTAAAAGTTTAAATCCAGTGACTCACTCCACTGTAATGGGTTTTGAACGCTTCGCTGTCCAGTCGAATATTTGGGGGTCAATGTGTTTGGAAAGTAATTGGCTTCCTGAGAGGAGTCCAAAGTGTGTGTGTGTGTGTGTGTGTGTGTGTGTGTGTGTGTGTGTGTGTGTGTGTGTGGAGACAGTGATCCATAACAAGAATATAATTGATGATGACTTGAAGGGGATTTGACTCAAGTGTCTGTGTCCGCACACACACACACACACACACACACACACACACACACACACACACACACACACACACACACACACACACACACACACACACACACACACACACAGAGAAAGAACTGAGACCATATTTGGAGTGGCGTTCGCATTAACAAACATGTTGCCTTCTCTTTGCTCGAATCTTATTAACATAATACCAATTCTGTCATCGCAAAAATAGATATTCAAATATATTTAAACCTATTCAAACGTTTGTGACATGTTTGGCCCATTTTGGCAGCCCTACTGCATTTCATAGGCTCGTTCGAGATGAGCCAGGCCAGAATCGTTCCCCGGCGATCGCCGCCCAATGCATGCCGAATTGATCCCGACGTGCTTTGACATCGTACCCTCACAAGATTAAGGCGGCCGCAGCCAGGTGTCACTCCCCCCTGCAAGCCGAGTGCAGATGTGAGTCGCGCATGCGTCACTTTGCGACGAGTAGCCTACAAGATGCTAACGAGAGACTTCTGTAATGTCAATACAGTAAAAATGGACCTGCTTCGTCCAGAGCCGGTCAGACTCGACTCGGATCGGGTATGACATGTTTTGCCATAAACCATTTACATCTGAGCATGCGCGACTCAAATCTGCACTCGACTCACATCAGGGAGTGACACCAGGCACCACAGTTGCTCTCCACAGACTGCAAGACCCAGGGCATGATGGGAAACGCCTGGCTCTTAGCTGATCTAACAGCTGATTAGTTCAGAATTGACTCAACAATATGATATTTAAACGTGAACTTTTTGTTTTTGAATTGGAGGGATTTAAATTGCTAATTGGTCGGATTTAAAGGCTTATTCTGTACAGAACACATGTTGTGTGGCTGATAGTGAGATTTAGTCACGGATCATCTACGGTCTGTTGTAAATTAAAATCAGCAACAGATCACATGTAGAGCATTTAAACAGGCTACTCTGTCATAATAAAAACGACTTGGAGACTGTGTACAAGCTGATATATGGGTCTGATTCTGGGACTTCCTGTTCAGACTGAAGGCTGCTGGAAACGATCTGTGTTGACTGCAGATTTTTGTCCCCCCCCCCCCTCCCCACCCAAGATGCAATATCATTTATATTCATGGGCTTCTGTACGGAGGTAACAGAGCACATTTTCAGACCGTCTCTTCTGGAAGACATTTATAGTGTTGTTCTCTGTTGTTCACATAAAGATAGACTGAGAAACAAGTTCAAACCCTGCTTACTTTCTCCCTTACACTCAATTGACCAATCACAGCATGGAGTGGGTGTGAATGTCAGGTTGTCATTAAAAAAAATATATAAAAATAAATATAAAATTATACAGAAATTGTCAGACACCCGAAGCTGACATTGGACAGGTGTGGTCGGGGAGAGTTTTTCCAAAGCTCTTGCTACCATCTGACGTGCAGTTGTGGGGACGTACTTGTGCCTTAACAGCTCAGTACATGGAAGATGCTGAGATTTCCTTCACTTAAGTTTGAATTTAAGTCCTTTCCACTGACCTGGAGCAATACACACATGCAGGTTTTCTTTTAAGGCTCTTTGGTAAAACTACCCTTTCACAACTCATTTATGTTCTTCAGTGTATTGTTAGCAACGGTGTGTTTAGAGAATGAACTGATGTAATTGTGTGTAGAGAAGCTGCTCTCTTGCACTGAGACTGTAGGTGAATTTAAAGCAGTACATTGGAAAAAAGGAGCTGAGTTAACACTCTTCTTCTCCTCCTTCTTCCTTCTTTTCACTCCATTGCCTCGTCCTACTTCCCTATTTTTCTTTCACTTTCAGATTGATTGTTTTCTCTCTTCTCCTCCGCTGGCTTCCTTCCCTCCCCCTGCCATCCATTTCTGTCCAAACGGTCCCTCCCTCTTGCTGTTTTGTTCATTTTATTTCCCACAGTCCTGCTGTCCAACTCTCCTCCTCTTCCTCACGTTTTCTATTCCTCCCTTCTCTCCCTGTATGACTATCACCTCTCTCCAACTCTCTTCATCCAATCTCTCCTTACTTGCTATTCAGACAACTTTTTATCACCTGTCTCTATCTCCTGCAGTTTCACCTCTTTTCTTTCTTCTCTTCCTGTATTTGTTTTCTCTGTTTCAATGTTTTATGACCCCCCCCCCCCCTCCTCTTTCTCTCTTTCCTGAAGCTGTTTCTCTTTCTTTCTCCTCTTTATATCTTTTAATCCCTCCAAACTGCAGATTCCTCTCTGCAGTGCAGATTTTTCAGCCCCCACCCAAAACCTTGTTTCCTTTAGCCTCCCTCCGTCCCTCCGTCTCTCTGACTGGGCGAGGACACAAGCTGTACAGTAGTTAAGGTGCACGTGTTGATGCAATGATTAAAAAAGTGAACTGCGGTGTTTATTATCCCAAGGAAATAATGTTAGGTTTATCTATGTCTTTCTAGGGCTGTCTGCCCATATTCAAATCTGCAGTAACATTTTAACATTCAACAACTACAGCTCCCAGGAGGCTTTAAAAGCGTACTAATAGCTAAGACCAATCTCAGTTAAAAACAAGTTGTTTTATATGTTTACTTGTGTTGTCGGGCTGGACCTGAATATTCAACCATTTGTTCGTTGGGTAGGTATTTGGGTTTTTAATTTTGGGTGAGAGTGAGTCTTTTCTGCAGTTTTAGCGATGTTAAGCTGTTGATTAGCAACAAAGCTCCAATTGGCACGCACGTGTGTGTCAATGACTTTAACCCCGTTTGCATCAGTACAGATGTTTATAACCGCAATGTTGTTTTGGTGTCCAGTTATAGTAACATGTTGAATGTGTTTGATGAGATGCACATGAGCTCATTTCCATTTTATTGTCACTAAGCTCTGATGTGCCAGCTGCTGTTTTGCAGCTGGAAGAATGAAATAATTTAAACCTTTAGAATGAATCCTCGTCAGTGGTTCTTTGGGGATTTGATAGCACTCTGAAGTTTAGAATCCATTGTTTGCCGTACATCTATGTCCATTTGTTTTCATCTAGACGTGATGAACGAAGCATGAGTGGAGTTAAGAGAAAACATGAATCTGAGAAAGCTTTGTGAAAGAGTAGCTACTTTTTTGAAAAAAGGGAAAAAGCAAAGCTCACGTTTTGCTGGAGTTATCGGCTTTCCTTCTTTCTCTACAGTTTTTCTACAGTTATCAGTTGTGACATTCGCCACCATCTGTTTTGCAAACGTCAGTGTTTGTGCCATCCGATGTCAGCGTCAAAACAATGTGCCAGACTTTGAGTGCAACAGCATCAGCCTCAAGATAAAAGTCATTATTTGCTGCTTGAGGTTAAATGTTAGATGAGTCATGAACACCAGGTAACACATGTTTTATCTCTTTTAATACAAGTTTTAGCATTATTTTGTATTCAATTGACCCTTTGTTAAGTCCTGCCGTCCATTCGCGCCTGGCACATCTATCACAGTATGTATGCACCGGTGTCAGACATTCCCATGGAGATAATTAGTCATTTTTGGCGAACAGGTGAAATATCTGAGAGAACAAGGGAAAAAGGGACTGCAGTATGCATTCGAGGGATATATCCACGACATAATACGCAACCGATTTAGAGAATAATTTCATCAAAATTCATCAGCCGCCTCACACGCTAACAATTCAAATGGGAAACTAGGACATTGAGGAACAGCTATGTTCATGCCCAGCAGAGAAAGTTAAATTTAAAAATGATCTAATAATTATAAATCAAACAGCTTATCCATAAATCTTGTGGAATAAACACAAGACATTAGCCTGACCAGATGATGATGATGATGATGATGATGATGACCTTAGAACTAACACTGGGAGAGCCGTGATCGAATTGGGGTACTCAGGGGTAGGCCATCGATTAACAAAATGCTGAAATATATTTTAAAGTATGTCAGTGAGCCTCCGTCTTGCATTTATTTTATTTGACTGTATAAGGCAGTGATAGGACTGCTCCCTCCTTCTCTGAACACTTACATCCTCCCGAGGTCTGCAGGAACATATATATCATATACTGTATATCACCTGCGTTCACAGCATCTGGTTGTATTGACAGTCCCTAAAGCCCGCACTGGCTTTGGCAAAAAGACTTTTAATTGGAATCAGCATCAGAGTGAACTACAGTTAAAGGAGTTGCTCTCATTTTATTCTTTTAAAGGATTTTTAAAGGACCTTGCAGAAAGGCAGTCTGTATTTCACTGTTTTTAAATAGATTTGGGACCCAGATGTTGTATGATGACATTGTTGTTTGAACATGATGAGTGAAAGTGTGTCTATTTACCTGGAAGTGTCTCTGTGTCTATTTAAAACCGTGCTGCTGCCACACATGCACACATGCCACACTGCTGCATGTGTGCCAGGACACGCTTGTAAAAGAGATTTTTAATCTCAAGGAGTGTTTTCATCCTGGTCAAATAAAGGTTTGAATGAATGAATGAATGAATGAACGTTCAAATATATGCATTATGAACAAATAACCGTCATTATATCGGATTTTTAAACAACCAATACTGTATTCACCACATTGACTGCTGCTATATGCTGGGGGGGGGGGGGAGGCTTTGGCCTAGGAAGCCGGCTCCCAGTAGCCTATTGTCGGCTTAACTCAACTACCAACGGCCGCGGATAAAGACCGACCGCTCACGGAGCTCTGTAGCTGGCGTCACATGACCATTCATATTCATTCATAGGATGTCCACGTAGAATTGGCATGCATACATTTCTGTATGATATCATACGAACCCGTTCATGAGAAGACATTGCGCACGCATGCATGTGTCTCCTATGGTGCAGATATGGACTGTGGGTTGTTGTTTTAAAGCGTTATGCTTCACAAGACCAGCAAATCTTTTGCACCCAGCTCTAATCTCCAAATGAATGCTGTCCTGATGGAGAATAGAGCAGCTTATTCCTGTCACTGTCAGCACCGGATGATTATGAGGCTGCTTTTGTCTTAGCTGTACTATTTTTATTTAAAAAAAAAATTTCAAACATAAGCAGTAATGTGGTGTTATGTAAAAATGTAAATTATTTTCTAAGAAAAGCAATGAAGCAGCAGCAGGCTGCATCGCACATGTATGACTTCCAAAAGGCAGCCAAACAACACGGTTTTCTATCTTTCTATTTTCTATAGTCAACATTTTTTATTGGGACGCAACAAGCTCATGTTTATGAGTCGGATATTCTGGGATGTTTCACACCTACTGTACACACTGTGACTGTGAAAGAAACAATACATCACGCTCACTGTCGATCACTTGTATTAATGTTTGGTCCTCAGAAACATTACGTTCACGTGATCAGCAGTGTGCAGGATCTTTTGGTTGCTTTCACACCGGCCTTGTTTGGTCCAATTAACCGTCCTGTTGTCCTCTTAAAAAATGTCTATTTCTGAAGTTTGGGTTTCTTTTTAACCAAATTACCACAAAAAAATGGATTGGATTCCAGACGACGCTTTTTACAAATACAATTACAAATACAATCACTTTCATTCCTGACTAAACTCATCTGTACGTTCCTCTGATCTTAATTATTAGTCAAAATAATTCATAATTTCTGCTTTTTTAACTCAAATATTAGGTATAATTCTATATAAATGAGGGTTATTGACCATGAATTCCAAAAAAGTAGTGTAAAACTACTGGTAGTAAGGTGATGGTAGTGAAAACTTACAAAAAAGTCTGAAAAAGGGATGAAAATGTCACATTTTTGTCCGTTTTGGACTCGAGAGGACAACACAAGGGTTAAAACAAACCCTGGACCGTTTGGTCAAACAGTTTGATTCGTTTAGGCCGGTCTGAAAGCTCATCCCAAATCTGATGTGGATCAAACTCTGGTCCCCTAAAAATCTGGGGACTCCGTTCGCTTCCAAGTGGACTAGCACTCGGGTTCAGTTCAGGTGAGAACGCGATCCGACCCAAATACAGGAAGTGAACCATAAACAGAGCATTTACTAGCCTGCAATTGCAGGCTATGGCGTGTCGGCCCCCTTCATATATTCAACTTCATATTTCAAAAAAAAGAAAAACTATCCATTAAAGCTTTAGTGCGTAGTTTCTGTCTCCCCATGAGGAAATCACAACAATAACAAAAATGACAACAAAAACTGTCAGTGTGTCCACATGACACATTGCACGACTGCGAATGGACGTCTATTAATATCAAAAGACAAGTAAAAAGTGTAAAGTGAATCAACCTAAACATATTCGGTGAATGTATAGTTTTTCATACATACAGTTTTCAGTTGAATAGATCACTAAATGAGTCCATACATATTTAAAAAAAAAAAGTAGCATTCGTATTAAAGCCATTTGCATGTACTCTGCTTTGCATCTGCTGTTAAATAAACAGAGTCAGAGCCGGCTCATCAGTCAGGTGGTGGAGACTTGGGAATGTGTTTCTAAGCAACATCAGGGGAAGTAATTTAAAAAACATGTTAACTCACCAGGATATACACGCTGCGAATTAAAGCAAGTCTTCATCGTTCTGGGCTTTGTGGTACAAAAAAAGGAAACAAAAGGTTTCATGAGGCTGTCTTGTATGTTAATGTCTGAGGTGATGTGAGCGGCTCCGGAGCAAGCCAGAGAGATGAGCAGAGGAAAGATTAGTATTTATAAATTAGGGCTGGGTATTGATGGGTGGAATATTTAAGCATGTAGGTTTTCAAATGTGCTTCATCTATTCTAAGGGTCTTCCACAGACGGCTTAGTTTTAGGTAACCTTACCCCACAGTTTAGAATAGATTTGAATGTGTGAATCTGTTAGAAGTGTCTTACATATAAGGAGTAGTTTGAAGGTAATAGTCCCACAGAAACAGACAGACTGAAAGGTGTGAGGGCACAAAGAAGTATAAAAGATGAGTGATTCTGATGCTCGGAGAGACACTTTGGGTACAGACTCTTGTGTTTGGACGCACGGTTATCTCCCTCTTAAGAGTTTGTTTTATATCTTAATAAAGCTGCCTTTAAAAATAAAGAAGCTGCCTGGGGTCGTCATGTTGAAGGCTCCACCATCATTTCCCAATATCATTTCAAGATATCAGATATTGCTAGCCTGGAAAAACCCTGACGAACTTCCGACAAGTTTGAGATTTGCTCTGCAAGTCAGTCTGGCCAAGAGCCCATTCAAGCCCATTTCCAATTTTTCCAAATCGAGGCACCAATCACAACCGTTGAAGCGGGCTTTACACGATGACGATAGAGCAGCTTATTGTTTACATTCAACATAACGGCCACCAAAGCTCAGAAACCCGTTGATGCTGCTGTCGCTGCTACTTGCCCCGGATCGTTGGTCGGGTTGGTTGAAGGACTATCCAATGGCGCCCAGAGGCATTTGAGCGGCGTCCGTTGGAAATGAGCTGCGAATGAGCCCTGCCCAGACCCACTCTCTTACAACTGAGAAGGGTCTGGTGTCAACCAGGGTAGGGTATCTCCACTGATTTCCTAAATCCATTCTGGTTTACAAGATTCCCGATTTGAATTAATTTTCAATTGCCAATCCAATGTCAATTAGATATATTTGCAGAACCAGTTTTTCATGGCTATGAAAGAGATTCTACAATTGTACAAGGTTCTCTCTAACCAGACTCCACTGACATGGCCATGCCAATGTTTCCCTTACCAAAATGTAGCTTAACTTTGGAGCATTGTTTAACCTTCCTGAAAAGCTAGCATGACATAGATGGCACCATTGGATTCCTAACGTCTTCTTGTTTTAAATGATACAGACTAGGGTTGGGCGGTGATATGGTATACCACGGGGTCATAAAAATCAAAGAATAAACATAACAGCATAATAGCAACATAACAGTTTCAATACCGTCATTAAAAAAATGCAACACACTTATATAAAAGACAAGGATTAAATATTAAATATAATGTATTTAATGCCTAAAAATGCCCAACTCTATTTGGATACCGCCCAACTCTAATACAGACCAAAACCAATTCTGGATTTTATGAATAGATATTGGATCATCCAAATGAAAATTTGGAAAAATCTATTTTTAAACTAAACCCTTTTATTAATCCTGCTCATTAGAGCTTCAATCTTAGTTTTATGTACTCAGTGATGGTGATGATGGGAGAGAGACAAAGTGACGAGACAATTGAAGCATTCAGGCAAGGTTTCAAGCATTTTTACTCCTACATTTAGCTGGTATTTAAAGGTCAGAGTTGTTTTACCTTGTGGTTGGTCTCTGTACATTATGAGCAAAGGATGAAGCTCCTTTCTTAACAATTAAAGCAACAACAAAAAAGCTGCGAGGACACAATAGCACTTTAGTCTGCTGAACTGCTGCAGCAGGAAACATTTTAACTAGTCAGACGGATTAGCAGCAAAAGAGAAAACACAGGAAGACCAGAAGGGGAGGAAAAGTGTACGAGAGAGGAAGGAGGAGGAGAGTATAACAGCTGAGAGTAAAAATAGTAGGAAGATGGGAACATCCTGGGGCAATGAAGCAGAGCATGTTCTTTCAGTTCAATCCAGGTTACACTACCCAGTTTCCCTCTACAGGGATGTAAACAGTACAACTTCAGATCATTAACAAAATATTTTGATTTATTTATTTTTTTCTCATAGAAAGGACAAACTCTTGGATTTCAGTGGATTTCTGTGAGAAGTTCCCTCTGCAGGAAATACAATGTTGACAAAATCATTGCAACAGCAGAAATAGTCCTTAACGCGCCCATATTCTGCTCATTTTCAGGTTCATAATTGTTTTTTGAGGTTGTACGGGAATACGTTTACATGGTTTCATTTTTTTAAAAACACCATATTTTTGTTGTACTGCACATTGTTGCAACCTCCGAGTGGCCCAGCCCGTGGTCCCGCCAAACTAGCAACACTCAAACAATGCAGAGCATGCTGTGCCGGTAGTAGCCTAGATTAGCCCACTATCACAATGTCTTTCTGCATGTTGCTAGCAAATTGCGCTATCACAACCTGAGTATTGCATGTTGCTGCACAAGTAATATTAAACAATTTGCACATCTATCAACCATATGCAATACAGTAAACCTGTTTGAGATGTGATTCACTCTGCGCTTTACCCGAGTCTTCAAATTGACTCACAAATCACATGTCTCTAGTATCACTAACCCGGATCAGTTGAGTCCTACTATAATTCAATCTAAAATGATAACAGCGCCACACACAAACCTTTTCCAACATAAGCTACCACTTCTGGCCATCTTAGCTGTGAGCAGAGAGACAGTCCGACCCACAGACTCAGAGCCGGACGCTCTCAGACCATGGGATTCACTCGAGGACTCGCGAGTGTCAATCCAGCGAATCAGCCGGCTACGTCGACATGAGTGGATCTGATTCAGGCAAGCAAGTGAAGTCTCTCCTCGAGCTCAGAGTAAAGCAAATCAACAACAAAAGCCATTCTTTCACTTCTGAAATAAAATCCAAGGTTCTGCACGTAGCCTAGCTAGGGCTACTGTAGGTTTTGGTGTATAAATGTAGTATGCTAAAATGCAATTAGGTCGAGCAGACGATCCGAAACGTTGCAAACTCGCCTCGCGGCTCGGGCTCACAGCTAGGGCTCGGGCTCGCCTCGCAGACAACTCACGAGTCCTCAATGACTCGTGAGCTCTCGCGTGTGTCAGTCAATTGTGCGAATCAGCCGGCTATGAGTGGATCTGTAGCAGACGAGCGAGTGAGCGAGGTCACAGTATCAAATCAACAACAAAGCCATTCTTTCACTTCTGAAATAACATGCAATGTTCTGCACGTAGCCTAGCTAGGCCTACTGTAGGTTTGGTGTATGGTATTATGTTAAAATGCAGTTAGGTTGAGAAGAAAACCCCAAATCCTTAAAATGAACCGGGTTTGCCAGGCCTCCCACGCAAGTAGCCGTTTAAATAAGGAGGCAAAGGAGCGCCGCTGGTCATCACAATGTTGTTTGCCTTCTTCATCCTTCAATTTCTGTAGATGCATTTCATACTTGGTGAAGAAAATCTGTTGTTACAGTTTTCAGTTTTCAGTTTTTTGTGCCTCAGTAGCATTACCAAAGCAGCAGACGAAGGCACAGTAAAACATTTGGAATGCTTGAAGGATGTCCTCAATTATTCTCTTCATGTTTGTGCAATGGTACGGCGATTAGGACTGGGTACTGAATTCAATACTTTTTAGGCACCGCCCGAATTGCCTCTCAAGCATCGAGGAGAAAAATGCCTCGTCATTCAAATACCCAATTTATATTTTTAAGCAGTACATCTCTTCAGCAAAAGTGAGCCAATAAGCATGCAGCATGCTTCTAAAAGATCTAATGTTTGTTAATGGCTGTTTAACCTTACATGTCGTTCGCTCATGTAGTAGGAGCTGAAAAATAAAGATTTGTGCCATAATGCTGTGATTCCTTTTTTTTATTATAAAATTGGTCTAAAAAAAAAGTATCTTTAGGAATCGGTATCAAAGTCACGGTGTTAGCATCGGTACCTGTATTAAAATAGTTTTAACGATACCCAGCCCTAACGACAATAGAGTTGTCCCGCTTCAGGACTGATCCTGGCTTACTTTAATGGATCAGTATAACATAAAGCTGATAAAAATCAGATCCTATCTTTACTGAACTCTACTGTTCGTCCACCTCAGCCTGTTGGCGCTGCAGCGCCGCTCTACTCAATGAGACGGCTCTACAATACGAGCATTTCCCTGCATGTGAGCGTGAAAATAATGGTTTGATATCCCTGGTGACACTGACTCTGTTCTGACATCCGGGTTGCCAAAATCCGCTGCGCTCTGGTGGTGAACTAACCCATTATTTCTCCTCTGTCTTACTCATTGGCAAAGAGCAGTGAACACAACATTCAGGAAGTGGCTTCTTGTTTTTTTTAATCCATTGCTTTCAACGTTTGAAATGACAAACCTCCTCGGCCGCAGGTCATGTCAGCTGTCGCCAATTAAAGCAAAGTCTGTGAGTAGGTTGATAACGTGCCAAAACAAAAGCTGTCTGTTGTCGGGTCTGTCCACTTTTCCATGTTGATAAGAGCATTAAAATAAGAAACAAATAATGGAACAAAAAGAAATCAAGGGACATTTAGAATAGATAACAATGTGTGATTAATTCCATTTAAGTCTCTGTGTATATATATATACACAGAGACTTAAATGTGCAGTAAGTAAAAGTATATATCGGCAATAATGGTGAAATGCCGACATGCACTGGATGCTTAAACCTCGAGCGCGGTCCCTAGCAGTTGGGTGAAATGTAGTGAAGTGAGGAACTGAAGTGGATGCACACATTATTGCCAGAGTGTAAAACTAAATTATAGCACTTTATCACGAACATATAGCTTCTAAAATGCACTGAACGTTGCAGATTGATGATATGTAATGGTGTGTAAAAATGTGTAATGGTGTTTTTTTCATTAACTGTTGTAGTGGAGCTTCTTCTCGGCCAACAGACTGGTAATAGCAAAATGTCAGCAGATTTATAGACTTCTGCTGGCTACATTAAGTTAAACATAAACCCACTGTCAACTGTTTCACATACAGTACTGTATACATAATAGGAGGGTAAGTATGCATGAGTACATACAGTGACCATGTTAATTTCAATAGTGTTTGACTAGTTCAAAAACATCCACAGATTGACTTTACGATTTACACGTAAACTTGTCTCGGATGTCCGCAGCTGACTTCAGCCGAACATGGAGATAGTTCCCAGAGCCGTCGCCAAGGGAACATAAAAAAAACAAATACTGGAAAACGAGTAGATGCCAAGAATCTGAGGACAATGAGAACATGTTTGCCAGTTCAACACTTTTAATGTCAAGCTGCCGTAGTAGGAAGTGTTGTGTTACATCAGCAGTACACAGCAGTTACAGTTCAGTTCATACCTCAGTTTGTCATCTTTATCGTTTATCTTTTATTCAGATCCCTTATTTGGATTAGCTGCTAACAGTGTAGCAGACACTCTTCTATGTTATTTTACTAAATGTTTATTCCTAGTATTGTTTATGATACACCTTCTTGGTAACCAGAACATCCAACACAGATAATGACTTTTCTGACACTGTACTTTATCTGCATTTATTAATGCTGTATTAGTCTAAAGCACATTCATTGTTTTCACGAGCTACAAAGGCAGACAATACAAATGTAGGGGTTTGTACCAAAACAGAAAATCACAGTGTTCCTCCGGGCTTCCCCTGTCGCTGCATCCTGACAAACCATATCACCTCCTCCTTTTTTTATCAAATGTGTGACAAAGAGAAAGATAAGATGTGCTCGCCTCCTGCCTGCAGCAGACTGTCAGATATTATAAATCATATGCCTTGCATTAGGTTTTAAATCACATATACCTTGATGTCAGTAAGCATATGGCTTCGGGGGCACTCACAAATGCCACAGCTTCAGCGCTAATGCGTCTCCTAAATGTCAACTACGGCACTTATCTTCAGGCCTCTTGTGAGCGAGACGACGAGTGCTGACCTCGGGGGCAGGGTGGACTCTGAATCTTGCTTTACCATCTGTCTATGTGTCAGGTCATGCTAATGTTGCCACAATGTCACTTTAATACAGTTTATCCTTTAGTTTAGCCGCAGGGGGCCCTGACGCCTCTGCAAAACAGCCTTCGGAAGGAACTTGTTTTTTTTGTGGAACATGTGTGCGTTCAGAAGTGACGCAAGATAAAGCTCAGGTTGGACAGTTCATATTCCAACACAAAGAAGCGGATGGTAGCGGATATCAGGCCGAAAAGAGGGTCATCCGTCGCAATTTCCGGCGGCAACAGAAAAATCCCGGAAGTGCAAGCTTCGTGGATAGAGAGCATTGAATGCCAAAAAAGATTGATTTAAGATATGTAATAAAATTTGCCCTTTCTTTTTCATTCCTGTTCATCTGTGGCCTCGCTTGGTCCAACTAGCAAACCAGTGTGAGATGATTTGCAGGTTTCCAGATAAGACTCTTCCTTTACTCTAATTACAATAACACACAGGCTGATCAGAGTGCAAATGAGCATCAGAGGAAATGAACCACAGATCAATTTGTCCAATAAGGATTCTGAATGAGATCAATAGTGTCAGTTATGGTAATTTACATCCAATTACTTCTTCTCTTACTCTGCTGTTTTTGTTTCTGGTTTGAAGAAAGAAAGAAAGTTAATGTGCTGATCTTTAAGGAACGATGAGGAAATGTAAAGTATGTGCCGACTGACTTTGTCTGAACAACAACTTGGCTTTAATACACAGGTGATTAAATATGTTCTCTAAATGGTTTCTGCATCTGTTGTGATGAGATGCTGCGGTGGCTTTTACACTTCAGCGGGTGTTGGTATTGTCTTTGTCATTGCGGTGTGGTTCAGGGAAATAATTGCATAGCTGTGGATTTTCATTTAATAGAAAATATTTGTCCCAGTTGTCTCCCTCTCTCTCTCCGCTGCACACTGGCTAAGGTATGGGCTGCTGCATGTGCACGACATGCATTGTGTGTCTGTGACATGCGACATGTGTGTGGACGCCCGTCCCCTGCGCCAGCTGTTACAGTCTACACGGTCAGCTTGTCCAGATGCTCTCCACATTGTTTTTATCTTCATACAGTTAGACAGCGTAGGTGCTGTGCCTAAGCGGCGTAATGACAGGGAAAACCCTGAGATGTCGGCCATATTGTCACTCCTTACTGGTGTTTTACCCATCTGTGAGACACACACACACACACACACTATTGTTTTCCATTTGTATACATCAGCAGACTGAGGAGATTTCAGTCGAACAGACGGGGAGATGTGATATGTTGTCGAGGATAAGAAAGATTGGATCCATTTTAAGAGAGCTTTCTGTTCTGTAGTACAAAACTGAGCTGGCTGATGTAACTGTTTCAACATCTTTTCTTCCCCCATTTAACGTTTTCTGTAACGTAATCACTTTACTGTAATGACACTAACAGTGCCAGGAGAAGGCTGGGGAGTTTTTTTCACAGATTATCTTTCTCACTGTCAGGATATTGTGACAGAAAGTAATTTTATTTTATGTAAGTTACCAACAGAAACCTTAAGCTAAGGGTTCATTTAGGCAACTGGAGCACTTTCTTTAGGAGAAATTACCATTGCAGTGAAATGTTTAACCAAATATTCGGCCGTTGATTTGAGGTGAGACACACACGGCATCCTTTGGCGTCAAAGTAGAATGTGTTACATGTTGGTCCACCGGCCTGAACCATTGTTCTGTGAACACCGTCCTATTCCACCTTTTGTCGATGAGCTGTCGTGTCGGCCAACATCCTCTGAGTTGTGTCACTGCGGGTCAAACCATTGCACCAGTCAGCGAGTCAGTCAGACAAAAAGGAGCAGACACTGAACCTTCAGCCTCCATGTTGTAAATGTCACTCAAATCATTATGTGAGACATTTTAGCCTCTCAGTCCTGACCACAGGCAGAGACTGAAGCCTGTTCCTTAAAGAAATACAACTTCAAAATTATGCTTCAGCTGTTTAATAAAACTTCATTGAATTCTTATGTTGTTGTGCTCCTTCGTCTGGGTTTTGCTTTTTTGTGCAGTGTAGGATTTAAAGTGACTGTCCCATTCTTCACACTACTCAAAATACGTGTTGTACATTCATTGCTTTTGTGTTTCTCTTGTGTAAAGGTCTCATATTGTAAAAAGCGAGATTTCCATTTCTTTTTTTATTATAAAGCAGAGTTGAGGTGCTCTATAAATGCAGTACATTGAGAAGTATCAAAACACTCAATTCGCAGAGAAGTGCACACAGCCCATATTCAGAAACCGCTCCTACATACTATATCTAGGTAGAAAGTTGGTACGGTGCCGTTACAGTCATTGCCCGGCTGCATTGGTGATGCAGAGACGCTAAAAGGGCTAGAAAAGCTAAAAACGCCAAAGACACAGAAACGCTGACAATGAACGTGGGTTTTGTCTGCAGGGAGGCAAGCAGCTAAAACGAACCCTTTCAGACAGACATACAGAATGTTTTTATTTATATTGTTATAGTTTTGAAGCATGTAAACTTGTTCTAGTAGAAACCCAAAATACAAGTATGGACCTGATAATTAGCATGATATGGCACCGGTGCTAACACGGTATCTGAATAGCAATGCAGATTTTGGTGCCTCATTTGGGTGCCACTTAAATGCCGGTGCTGCTCACTGATGGTCTGAAACGGACATTCAAGGCAACAGAAGCATCGCTGGACGTGACGCTAGTTAACACAACACGTTACACTTGACTTGGTAACGTTAGCCTACCGTTAGCTAGTTACTGTCTTAAGCACGATTAAAATACTGAAGCTAAACGGTGTAAAGTATGACTGTATTTCCCTGCAGGCTCTGTTGCTTTTTAAATTATGTATTGTATTAATGTATAAGTGTTTTCTATAACAATTTACTGATTAGAGATGCTGTAAACGTTTCCATGCGCGCAGAAATGCAACTGTATCCTCGATTTCAGCTCCTTTCAGGTGCATTTTAGTTATTGGGTGTCCTTCAACATGGTGCACAGAGAACGATTTCTGGGTAACAAGTGCAGTATTATTGATAAAGGAGAAGATTCGCGAGAGAAGATTACCGAGCGGTGCATTTGTTACTCTCAAAGTGATTGTGTTTCCATTCTTTCATTCGCTTGGGATGGAGCTACAAGGTTAACACTAGAAATGGCTTTGCTATTTACATGTAGATTGAAAAAAATAATGAAAATGAAAGAAATTCACTCGGCAGCTTCCCACCAAATTGACCAGTCACAGCTCTTAAGGTCTCCACATTTTGCACGTCTGTCTGCATACAGCATGAAGGAATACAATGCAAACAGAATGTATAATGAGTATTTGTCTACAGAACCATGAGAAATCCAGCTCTGTAGATAAATGAACAGGAAATGTAAAAGTACATGTTACACAGTAAAATGAGATAAAAAAGGCAGCAGCCTAGAGTCTACGTGGTCTCCTCATCCACCTCCGTTCTGTCTGAAACGCTGCTCAGCTGTGAATATTGAACCCACTCACTAAATTATTCAGCGTTAGCTTTGAGGTCACAGAAGAAGAAGAAAAACAGTCTGAGAGGCACACACTGGGTTCCCCCACACGGGGCAGAAGGCGTTTCAGGCATTTCTCTTTCAGATGGAGCTTTATGGTGATATGAAATGATATTTGACACAAGAATAAGCCTGAATAAAACAAACAGCCTGTCGAGTCACTGATGTTGTGTCTCGGTTGCTCGTAGAATTAGTTTGAAT
>CM057239.1:29571838-29601838 GCA_029931835.1 Etheostoma nigrum
AAATTAGATGAATAGTAAGAAAGGAGATGAATAAGCGTCTCATAGACTGGAAAATTAGATTAATGCTAGTGATGATAAAAAATTCTAAACAGCTAAAAGTTCAGAATTCTTAGTGCTTTATACCTCCATGTCAAAGTGACAACAGTCACTTATTGAACTTTTATTTAGCCAGTGTAGGGTGGCTGAGCTGCAACTGCTGCACATTCATTGCTGGTGCTCAGCGGTAGAACGGTCGCCTGCCAATCAAAAGGTTGGGGGTTCGATCCCTGGCCCTGCAGTCCCATGTCGAAGTGTCCTTGGGCAAGACACTGAACCCCGACTTGCCCCCGATGCTGTGCCATGCGAGTGTAAATGTGTGTGAGTGTTTATCTGATGAGCAGAAGGCCACAGTGTATTAATGTGTGTGAATGATGAATGGTTCCTGTAATATGTAAATTATGCATTGCAATATTCAAGATCAATCCACACAGATGACATAACTCCAACTGTAATATATATAAAAACTAATACAATTAGGAAAAAGTAGTATAAACAGTTTAAAAAGAAAGAATGCCATTGTCTGTTTTAATCAAAGTATGAAGTGTGTTTTTAGAAAAATCACACTTTACTTGCAGTCAGCAAATACTGCTCATGAGTCCTTATCATTGTGTTATACTGTAGTATTACAATTAGTAATAACTAGATATGGTCTGATACCATTTTTTGCCTCCCGATACCGATTCTGATACCTGAACTTGCGTATTGGCCGATACCGAGTACTGATCCGATACCAGTGTGTCGTATATTTTATTATGTTTTAACAGCTGTACACTACTACATACTCCCTGTATGGATGAGATATGACTTCTATCTTTGTTGTCGGTCTGGCTCAGGTTAAACTCTTTGTGAAACATGAACAAACACAAACAATGAATGCCGCAGAACTTCCAGTTTGACAATCAGTTATAAGGGAAAAAGAACATAAATAAACTACTTTAGGGCTTTATTACATGGTATCGGATCGGTGTATAAACTGCAGTACTTCCGGATACAGATACCAGCGTTTTAGGCAGTATCGGAGGCGGAACATCTCTGCTAATAACATTTAAAGTAAAGCTCACAAAGTTTATGACGTTTATGAGACATTATTCCATTTCAGAAACTTAGATTTTATAATCTATTATGATATGTTAAATATAATTTATGTTTTTATAACTGGCTAAAGTTGGCACGGAGGTATAAAGCAAGCATGAATGCTGAACCAATAATACATTATGTCCACCACTTTTAAAACTTCATAAACCTTGTTATAAGTTTTCATACTGAACTGAGGAAGGTGGTTGAATTAACTGCAGAACACCGTCGATAAAAACTCATCAACCAAAGCCAGAACAACCTTGATGGAGATGATGTAAGATGAAGAGTGCCTCTTCAAAAAAGACAAAACAATACACACACACATTTATATTTAGGCATGATGAAACTACATTAGTGTCAAGAGCAGAGAGAGGAAAATGAGGTTGGAAGCGGAGGGAATATATTGACAAGAAAATAGATGGGAGAGGACAAGAGGCTAAAGAGTACGCTGGAATGATGAAGAGGAAGAAAAAGGTCAGTTCAATAACCGAGCAATAGAGTGTAATAAGGGAGGAGAGAAAGGTCGAGCAAAAAATACACAACTAGAGCGTGATTATGAGAGAATAAGAGTGCAGGAGAGGGTGAATAAACAGCTCAAATGAGTATAAGGAGAAAAAACACAAATGTCCCATGAATACATAAACAGCCCACAATTAGAGGAAGAGAAAATGAAGGAGGCTGATGGAAGTTGAACACAATAAGGAGGAAATGAAAGAGAGGGAGAGTCTTTAGACTTGTTTATTGTGTAGAATAGGAGATGCTGTTTACACAATCCATCTTAGCGTGGTGTTTTCCTCTGGCTGTTCACTCTTCACACTACATGACATGAATTCACGTAAACATACAAGTGGCGTGTTATCTTGACGCATTTTGAGCTATCCCGTGGTATCGCGAGGAGAAAGCGACTTTGTTTAGGATAGGGTGACCAGACGTCCCCGACCAAAACTCTGACCAAACGGAGCCGATCGAGCAGCGCTGCTCAGAGCTCAGAGATGTTTTAGAAAGCCGTATTTTACCATGCTAAAATCACTGATTATTTACATGGAGTCTGGTGGAGATATGCTGCTCTATACACGCTAAAATCACTGATTATTTACATGGAGTCTGGTGGAGATATGCTGCTCTATACACGCTAAAATCACTGATTATTTACATGGAGTCTGGTGGAGATATGCTGCTCTATACACGCTAAAATCACTGATTATTTACATGGAGTCTGGTGGAGATATGCTGCTCTATACACGCTAAAATCACTGATTATTTACATGGAGTCTGGTGGAGATATGCTGCTCTATACATGCTAAAATCACTGATTATTTACATGGAGTCTGGTGGACTTTTATGTTTTAAAAAATGATCTTAATCTTTAACAGGAAGGTCAGCCTCCTACGAAATCCTTTCCATAATGTTATCAGACACTTAGAATATTAATCTGAGTCTGTCAGCAGCAAAACGAGCACTTTATGAACGTAAATACAAGCTGGACAATTATCCCATTAACTTCCATTGTAGCTTGTTTCTCTGCTGCCGACTGCAGCGATCTCGTTTCATACTGCATCAATGTCAAAGGAAAATCTTTCCTCAATAGTTTATATTGTAGCCGATACTCAACGAGCTGTTGCAGAAACAAGCCTGAAGCAATAAAGCAAAAGCTGTCAGATAAATGTAGTTCAGTAAACATTACAACATTCCCCTCTGAGGCGTAGTGGAGTAGGAAGTAGCAGCAGGGTTGAGTCTATGATCAGACCTCTAGTGTCCCCGTTTTAAGTTTTGGAGGTATAAATGTCTCTGAGCTGAAAATGTCTCCGGATTTTGTCTGAGAAATCTGGTCACCATAGTTTAGGAAACATTACACGCGGGTTGGGTTTAGGAAACGAAGAACCTGTTGGTTTTAGGAAAAAAAACAACGGACTGAGATTAGGAAACGTGACTCGCAGGAAACGATCCCCGGTCTCCTGGGTGGAGGTCCTGTGTGTTACCCATCCGCCACCCCCAACCAACCTCCCTATGTGTAATTTCTCCGTTTCATACTACGCGCTACAGCGTAAATTCACACGCTATCGAAAGGTAATGTAAGTCAATGAAGGCCAAACGGCGTTGATAAACACGCTAAAATGCGACTACGTGTCTTGGTAACACACCATTAATGGCTTGTCATACATATGCTGAATTCATGACATCAGTCAGCCATCACCTACTAGTGATTTATTGTATTACCTGAATGAGGAAGAGAAAAAAGGACGCGAGGGAGAGATCCAACTGTGCAAGGTAGTCGGGAGTAGATCTGGAAACTTTCACTTTCTCATCCCAAACGTGACACTTTACTTGCAGTCAGCAAATACTGCTCATGAGTCCTTATCATGACTGTAGCCATGACGATTTTGTGATGTGGAAGATTTCTTGATGTTAGATAACTAGTAGCTGTTCACCAAGACCCAAATAGAGTAGAGCCAATTTAATTTATATGCCCCTAGTTTTACATAGCCACACCTATCTTCACAGTGTGGTGTCAACACTGGTGTATGGTCTGGCTGCACGAGTTAACAAAAAAACAATTTGGGGGAATGTGGCTCTGGGTATTTTGTATTGTTTTGAACAATGGCAATCGTCTTGGTGGCATGGATGCAGCGACGGTGCCCTTGCAAAATAGATAGCAGAGATAACAGAAGTGGAGGAGAATGGCTGACATCCTCCATGATTTTTACCCACACTGTGGAGCCAGTAAGCCAGACTAAAATCAAAAGGAATTACATTTGACACTCAAAGGAGGTAATGAAGGAAATGGTTTAACTGAAGTAATAGATAATATACAGGAAGAAACAATAAGAAACTTCTATGTTAATCCTTTAGATTTTATGGGCTTCTGTTTTTACAATTAACTGACAAACTTCCTGCTTTGAATGCACATTCGTCTGTACCACAAATAGTACTGCAACACCATTGTGGGGAAATGGTGGCTGTCAAAAGGAGTGTAAAGGAGTTTTTCCACACTTCTTACTTAGTTATTGTGATTACCAAATGATCTTTTTTTGGCGATATAATAATACAATTAACAAACAATAGGATTACCAAATTATCTTTGATAAGTATGTAGGAAATTGAGTTTTTGATAGCCGACTAATCACATGAATGTCTTTGCACTGCTTCACTTGAATGTAGAGCAAGTTGAGTCTACTGTTTGGTCTCCACTGGATAAAAATGAATCTTTTCATGGCAGCTTAAATGAACTAAACAAGTCAACATTAACATCACAAACTGAAAGCAGTTTGTGATCATAGTTTCCTTCCCTACTGATGTGAGACATCGTACTATTTGGCCAGTGGCTCTGCTGTCTGTTGTTGGACATACTTTATGTCGATATCGAGGCATTGACAAGACTAATGGTAGCTGAAGTTCATGTCGTATCCCATCAGCCATCCTACACAGCGATGCAGCGGAGGTTAGAGAGGTGAGCTTGTGACAGGAGTGCTTTGAATGTCATAACTATGTCTGACAGAAGCCCTTTACCATTGATTGTTCTGGACAGCAGAAGCAGAGACTCTCTGTCTGCCGATATGACGGCCACATTCTGCTTTATGATGAATCAGGCACAAGTAGAAGCAGCGGATGGGATTTCACTGGAACTGTACCTCTACAATTTCATGTGACAATTAAAAAGGGGTTGATTAACTGAACTAGGGAAATTCCCATGAGCTTTAGCTGTACTTTGTGTTTAGTGCTAATTAGCAAATAGCACATACTGTACATGCCTAAAAAAAGGTGGACATGATAAACATCTCTAAGAACATTAGCTTGATAGCATTTCCATTGTGAGCTACGGTAACATCACCGCAGACTCTTGCTTTACTCCTCAGAGAATTCGACAAGATGAGAGAAAAATCTGTTGCCGCTGTTGCCTCCCCAACAACACAAGTGAAGTTCTGTAATTCTGTCCATAGTCACAACTAAAGTAGTTCAAATCGGGGTCTGTTGTTTAATGCATGTCCATCTGGGCTCCTCAACTTGCTCACTCTTGAAGAAGTGAGCAGAGAGCTGTCAGCTTGATTCACCCGATTGGAACAGAGTCTCTGCACTGTGAAGGAGTAACACTGACTCAGCTGCTGTGTGTGTGTGTGTGTGTGTGTGTGTGTGTGTGTGTGTGTGTGTGTGTGTGTGTGTGTGTGTGTGTGTGTGTGTGTGTGTGTGTGTGACTTTTGAACGGCGGTGCCCTTCCATTCTTCATAACTGCTCACAAGTCAGTGTCGTTTTGTTGGAGTCTTCCTCTTACAAACTGAAGTGTGTTTCATTTCTAGTTTTCTCTACAAGCCTTGACCCTCAACTCTCTTTGAACTCACTCTCATCACTTGATGTCAACCAAAGTCAGGGCTGTTGACATTTACCACCCATTTACCACAAATTCATAAAGAGACTCCAGCCAATGGACTTGTCAGAAGAAAAAAAAGTGACATCATAAATCACAGTCGCCTCCTCTGTGCATTTGAAGACTATCACTGTGAGAGCAACCTTCATTTTTCTGCAGCGCTCCGTCCCCTCACTCAGACATTTTTCAAATAAATTGAGTCAAGAGTGTTTTCAAAGTGCCACTTCATGGCACTAGGACCATATGCATGTAAATAGCCTTCTATTTGTCTGCCTGTCTGTCTAATCACATTATTCCTTTATCTAATTTACATGATGCATCAACGTATCCATGAGGATGCAGTACAAGTTTTTTTCTAATGCAAGTAGATCTTTTCAGTTAGAGATAGAGAGTCACTTAAAAAAAAATGCTGTTATTTGCGGTATTTGAGGTTTACCATGGGAACTCCAGGTTTTGGATTAAAAACTCTGGATTTTTAACATATCTCAAATGATGATTTGGGGAATTAAAGCTACACTATTGGCCATTCATTTTTGGTTTTAGAAGTCCCAAGGTCCAGGTATAAACGGTGGGGTGACCAGGCTTTTGCGGTTGCTGCCCCGAGACTCTGGAACAAGTTACCCCCTGATATACGTACTGTTACAGATGTCGCACTTTTCAGGTCCAAACTCAAAACATATCTGTTCAGTCTTGCTTTTAATACGTAGCAGTGGTGTGACGATTTCCCTTATTTGTTTCTTTGTAACCTTTTCTGATTTTACTGTTTTCTATTTCACTATTACTATTGTATGTTGTGATTTTACTTATTTTGTTAAGCACTTTGGATACCTGCTGGTAGTTGTAAAGTGCTATATAAATAAATTTTGATTGGTTTTGATTGATTAATTTTGATTTCATTGAAATAATTGTCAAATATTTTTAAATAGCCAGAAATGGCTCTGAGAAAAATGCTTTAAAAGGGCTGGTATACTCCAAAACATCTGTAGACATAGAATTGATTTCCTTGGTGTGTTTTGCATAGTCATCCTAGTTGATTAGCTACACTAATGTTAACACGTTACCTCTGATTGGCAGGACGAGTCTAAATGCTCCTTGCTCACCTGCTGAAAGGCCACAGATGTGAAAGCTGCAGATGAACAGCTGCATGATTACCAAAGCAGTGATTGAAAACTGACATGAGGCTGCAGCTGTTTCTTATTAGTAAATGTCTGACCTTTTATGTAGCGTGCTATGGAGGAGCTGGTGATACCACCAACAAGAGTATTACTTTCCCACCCAGTGGATTTCATTGCATAGATATTTTTCATTTTACTGATTGCTTGGAGGCAAGAATTGGTGAAGTAGTGGCCAATATTTTGTGTTAGTGCATGGATGTATTTCATTTCTATGAGTAAATTTGTCTTCCTGTAGTCGTTCTGTGTGTGTAAAACACATGTATGTTTAAACCAGAATCTTTTCTATTGAGGCACTTGTTTGATGCAAAAGTTTGAAAAATGCACATATTCCCTTTCTTTCATGGAGAAGACTGATGATGATGATGATGATGATGATGATACCACTATGATATCTATGCAGTATATATGAAGCTCCAGCCAGCAGCCGGCTAACTTAGCTTAGCGTAAAGACTGGAAGTGGGGATAGCTAGCCTGGCTCCGTCAAACTAACTCGACCTACCAGCACCTCTGAATCTCTGAAACAACAATTTTCTCCCAGACACTACGAAGATGCTTATGTCGGGTTAAAAAGAAGCATGTTTGCAACTGTGTGGTTGCTGGTTTGAATCCCAGCAAACATTTCCCTGAAGAGAGAACGTGTGTGTTACAACAACACCATCATGAAGTGATTTATTCTTTGCAGTGATTCTCTCTCATATCATCTCTTTCCCCATCACGATGCACTCTGCAGTCACACAAATAGATCACCTGACTCTATTCGCAGAAGGATCGCCGACCCCAAATGATAATATAATGTCATTCCTTAGAGACATGTTGAGACAATGAGCCTTGTTGCCACGGTGACTAGCAGACTAACATTCAGACAACTTAGAAAATTAGTTTTGACAGTTCATCCTCGCCCAACTTATTCTCTGTTTTGTGTTTTTTTTTTTCGGTGCTGTGCAGTGGGTGTTATTATGAATATATTGTCTGCCTCGACCTTTGAAAACTCTTTGCGATGTGTCAGAGGGAGACGCAGAGATAAAGAGCCGGAGAGGTGATGTGATGCATAACTGTACCACATGTAGCAGACGAAGGAAAGGAAGCAGCCATGCAGAGTAAAAGAGCACAACGATTAGAAAGACAACTCGGAGAAGACTATTTCGGTGGTGAACTTTAGCGTCTGCAACCCTGATAAATGTCTCTGTGACGGACATGTTGGCGTCAACCTCCTCAAAGAGCAGGAGAGGACTGAGAATAAAAACCTGATGTTTATGAGCTTGGGTAGCTCACCTGGTGGAGCACACACATATAGAGAAGCTTCGTCCTCGACGCAGCGGCCGGGGGTTCAACTCCGACCTGCGGCCCTTTGCTGCATGTCATTCCCCCTTTTTCTCTGCTTTCAAGTCTAAGCCGTCCTGTTGGAAGTAAAGGCCTAAAATGCCCCAAAAATAATCTTATAAACAAAATTATTAAAGTGACACAGACGAGGTCACACACCTGACCCAGATTTGTCACTGGGCTTGTCTGTTCTGCGTTCTGGTTTTGTTCCGTCCTCCGCCACGCGCCATACCACACCGGGAGCGTCTCAGAAGCGGAGCGTCTTGTTGCCCGACTACGCCAGATTTTTATTGTCTCTATGAGTACTTTCCAGAATAATCTTGTCTTTATTTATTATGCTAGTATCTACTTTCCACTCCAAGTACTCCTGTAATTAACCTCCATGCCTTCTCTTTTCTGGCGTTGTCCCAACCCTTGGTCACTCCTAACTTGTAAAATACGGACACTTGGGCAGTGCCTCTCAGCATTAGATACAAAAAAAATAAATAAAAAGCACCCTTCAGCTTCTGTATGGGACGCACCGGGCAGAGCAGCAGCTCCGCGGCTCTGTAAGATGACGTAGACAGTAGAAGAGTGACAACTGTAACAAGAAGTAGGAAAGACCGAAATGCCACATAAGGAGGTTGGTTGGGGTGATGGATGGGTCAAACAACACAGGACACATTTTGTAACCCCACCCACCATCTTTTCCTAAACCTAACTGTCCCGTTCTTGTGCCGCATGTCAATCAGTAGTCCCGACTGAGAGCGTCAAGGGTGACGCTAAAGGCACATGACCAAGCGTCTGTATTTTACATGACGGGAGAGTGAGAATATTTTGGTGATGTCTATTATGTTTTTCCACCTCAAAAAATATATTTTGCAAAGTTATCAAACATTTATTGCAGACTGGGTGGAAATCTCTGAAAGCATTTGGGTTTCACGGAACACTGAAACTGATTAAATGGCTTCAGTTTTACCTGCTCCAGAAGAAGAATTTTGTTTAAAGTTTTTATGTGACTTTGGTCGGAGAGTAATGCGTCTTAAAATGTATCTCACCAACGGTCGATGTTAAATAAATATCGATCCACCGCTCTCACCCTGTTTCTCTTCATCGGCCCATTCCTGCCTCTTCTTGCATGCCCTCCGTTATTACGTGACTCGCTGGAGGAAAAATACCGCACACACACTTCAATTTGTGTTATTTGCTCATTATCCTTGGCCCATCTGTGTGGGGATGATTGCTCACCTAATTAACTGACATTTATACAAATGAGACCTGATCACTGATCCACCTCTCTCTCTTCCTTTAACACTTTAACTAGCCCTTTATTCTTCTCACTTCTACTGTATTCCTGCCATCTGTCTGTCTCCCTTTGTTGCTCTCTGTCTTTCTCTCTCGCTTCTCTTTTGCACTTTCTCTCTTTTTGAACATACTGTATGTGGGATGTGGTACTCCATTCATGCTAGATGTGTTGCTGGTTCCCTCGGTGTCAGCTGTGAAATGTTTAGAACAAGTGAGAGCAGCCGCTCATCTGTTAAACTCCCTCTCTTTCTCTCTCTCTCTCTCTCTCTGCAGCCTACCAGTGAGTAGGAATTCTCCGTGAATCAAGAGTTGAAGAAGAAGCACCCTGGGACTAGTGGTGAGTTTTTGCTCTCCTTCCTTTTTTTTTTTTTCTGGTCACATTTCCTCCTCTTGGGAACGGCAGTAATTGGGCCAGACGCTGTCATGGTGTGCAGACGGGGAGGAAGAGGTGTAGTGTCAAAAGTCTCCGAGCTGTAAGTGGAAATGGTGTTATCTGATCCTCATTACCTGCAGCATCGTGCCTTCACAGCTCTCCACCGTCTACCAGCCAGTGGTACTTCAGTATTTCTGTTTTATGGTACTTTATATTTTATACTCCACTACAGTTCAGAGTTTTGTACCTATTCCTAATTTGACATATTTAGTTACTTTCCAGATTCAGATTAATAATACAAAGCATAAATCCCCTAATATATGATTATTGTATCTATTATTGTAAGTTAAGCTATCTGGATAAATATAGACATTAACTCCACATTTACCAGGTGCAACAATAGTGATGCTTACACATTAACCACTAATTATAATGTTATAATAGTTACATATAAATGATCCTGAAAAGGGCCATTTTGCATAATGAGTACTCTTACTTTTGGTACTTTAAGGTGGTTTTCACACCTGAAAGGCCGGACTAATGTTCATGTTTTTGCATTTGATCCGGTAAGTTTTGGTTTCACACTGAAGTTATGCAAGCACACTGAATACGTCCTGTCGTCATCACATACGTGAGCTGCGTCTCCAGATACTTACAATTGATTGGTCTGTCCTCTCGTCTCCTCTCTCTGTGTCGGGAGTTTTTGCTCTTTTTGTTTTGTTACGATGTTGAGAAACGAGACACGGGAACTTTCTTTCTGGAGCGTTTATTCAGAGACAAACGGAAACCTACACTGTACATTTACTACCACTTAACAAGTAAATTGCTGATGTATTCTCTGCTCTGATAGCAGACTGCTGTCTGCTCTGAGGGCATTCACCGTCACTCACTCTCTCATGTTGCCTACGCACTAAGCACCGAGCTATTCCTTAAAGGTCTTGTAACACAAGGAGAACCTGCCAGAGCTTCCTGTATTTGGTCTTAAAGTCCGAACCATCCAAAAAATGCATTCACACTAGAAATGAACCGGACCACGGTTCAGTTTGATCCGGACCGAGACTACCTCTTTTGGTCGGACCACCAGCTGTTTGGTCCAGACCGTGGTCCGGGGGAGGTAATTTTGGTTCGGATCCAACTGAAAAGTCCGAAAGTCCGGACCAAACAAGGTAGGTGTGAAAGCCCCCGAAGTACATGCTAATACGTTTGTACTTTTGCTTAAGTAAGAGTTTGAATGCAGGACTTTCACTTGTAACAGAGTGTTTCTACACTGCAGTACTGCTACTTCAGCGTGCGTGCGTGAAAGCTCGTTAGACACCGGGGCAGAGAGAAACAGCATCTACAGTTTTGCAGATGAGATCATTAGTGAGACTGTGTGTTACCTTCAGGAGGCATGGTTTTATTACCATAATGGATCTCGCTGTATGGATATTCACTGGCTCCGTACTTACAGCGTTGCATTTGTTTCCCAAGTAGAGAAACATTCATAGGTGACACTTCAGATAGTGACACATCAGAGAACACTCTGACTGACAAGAATGGGAATCTGCTCTCCAATTATTGCATTTAATCGTATTTTTGACTCACATTGAAATGAGTGAACACTATACACACACACACACACACATACACACACACACACTGTACACTCAGATGTGCACAGGGGACATGAAGTACGAATATACGATATGCACAAACAGACACGCCAACACACACATGCGTGTTGTCCAGTGACCAAGAGGTTGAGGACATAAAGGGCTAGAGCAATGCACTCTGGGTAACTGTAAAGGCTCCTTAGTTATATCCCAAGGCAACCCGGTCAAGTGGTGATGAATGGGTGCTGTTAGGGGGTCATTAGTGTGTTTGTGTGTGTTTGTGTGTGTGTGTATGTGTGTGTGTGTGTGTGTGTGTGTGTGTGTGTGAGGTGACGATAATTCATCAACGCGCTCCTTGTGAGTTTATTGTTTTCTATCCTTCTTTCCTATATGTGTGGGAGTGTGGTGTTCACGCATAATTGTGTGGTAATTAATGTTCATTAAGTGTGTGTGTGTGTGTGTGTGTGTGTGTGTGTGTGTGTGTGTGTGTGTGTGGTATTCTGGGTCTCTGTTAATCCAGCTGTCCTCGCCCTGATCTGGCTGATGGAGCGCAGAGCTCATGTCAAGTTATCAGAAATCCAGAAGAAAACTGCAAAAGGACTCAATTACTGTGTCAACAGCCTCACACACACACACACACACACACACACACACACACACACACACAGATATGTTCCATACATCCTCAGCTCAGCCCTGACATCTTTCTTTACAGTATCCACTTTCCCGCTACCTCTCTCATAAACGCCTCCAGCAATCGCCACTCCACCTTCCTCTACACTAATTTGTTCATTCGTTCCTCCATTCCTTCCATTTTTCCTTCCATTTTTCCTTCCATTTACTCTCTCGCTCAATTTTTTTCTTCACCTCTCAAATCCGTCCTGCTGATTTGTCACCTTTTGGCTTGTTGCCTGTTGGAGCTGCTGTTTAATAGGACGTATGTGGAGCTGTGTGTGTGTGTGTGTGTGTGTGTGTGTGTGTGTGTGAATAGCATTAACAAACCAGGCCTCACCAGAATGATTTGTGTGTATGTGTTTGTGTGCGTCGGCTGACATGTTCTCATCAGCCAGATGTGACATTGATAGATGTTTTTATGGATGCCCTATGGGAAAGCGTGAACTAACTAATACAAAGTGTGTGTGGGTGTGTGTAAAGGAGTGTTAGTGTGTGAGTGGGTTTGTGTGTTGATGAGTCAGTGTGTTTCAGTAATCGAAAGCACATAAAGGGAATCCATTCTCATATTTTAAAAGTCAAAAATGGAAACCTCTGTGGCCGAATTTCTGAATTTTGAATTTTCATTTCTGAATTTGTTGTGAATGTGTGCTGAACGTTGCATCGTATTGGTTGTGTTTTTGCTCCTAGATGTGATTTTAGGGGTATTTCTCTTTAAGAAGTGTATTGAATGTGAAACAGGATACACTTGGAACGAGGATGGAGTTACAGTATTTTGATTTGACTAAATAAACTAGTCAAATTCTTTTTGAATGCAGCACACCTGTCATCATAGAGCTAGTCAGCCTATTGGTGTGCATGATGTATAAATATGGGCGTGGTTTCTACTTTTGAAACATTCTGACCTAAAACCAAGTAGGAGCAATATAATTTAACTTTTGTGGCATGGAGTAAGTGTGCAGGCGTTCCCTTTTTGTCATTGCCTAAATACATCAGACCCATTCCTTGGACTCCTTATACTCTTCCACATCTTTTGTCTGTTGCCAATTCCTGACAGTCTTTTGGGATTGCTATTTTTCTTGCAATGTCTCCATTCACATACTAGATATGGTTGTTGTTTCATAGACCCATCGGTGTAGTCTGACATGTTGCATGTGTCTTTCAACAAGTCTGAAATACAAAGAACGGTATCCTCTACCTACTGAGCAGACATTACTTCCTTATGTTATTTCTTTATTACACTGTCAGCTCCACTGCTTCAGGACAGAAAAAAATGATGGATGGATGGGAGTAAAGAACGCCGTGCTACTGTGGAGGGACATTGAAAAATGTCCTGCCTATTTTTTTCATTTCATTTAATCTGAAATCATCTTTACTTTCAGGCTTTTTATATTTCTAAGAGAACAAATGGAAAAGTACAGGAGTAAAAAGCACGTAGAGCTTACAGTGAGATGGATGTTCTTCAGGAGGGGAGAGAGGACGCAGAGAAAAGAATACAACAGGGATTTAAGAAAGGAAGGAAAATGCATGAAGAAAAAGATAGAAAAGAAACATGATATATCATACACCGCCATCATCAGGTATCAATTATTTTTATTTTGGCCCCAGACACATTGTCACTATGAATTCTTCAGGACAAGTAATAAGTTACATAATATGACCTAATTTGATCCTATAGTGTCTTACTCTGCACTTGCTTTTTGATTATTACAAATAATAAAGCAAAATAATCATCTTAAAGTAGAAGATATACAGTAGGGTCCTATTTAAACGATCTGAGCGCACAGAGTTAAGCACATGTTACAGGTGTGTTTAGGGCGTGTCCAAAACCATTTTTACTAGTTTGACAGCAGAAAAAAAGGGTCCGTGCACCATGCACATGGTTCAAAGGAGTTGTACTTAGTGTCTTCATTAATTCATAGGTGTGTTTTGGGCGTAACATGCAATAAACCAGAGCATTATCTCCCATTCCCTTTAAAAGCCAGGCGCGTTTGTACCTTGGTGCATTGCTATTATGATGGCCAATTTCCAACATTATATTTTTATGTTTACTCTTTTGCATATTTGTGTTCTGCTGCGCGTCCCTGTGTGTGTGTGTGTGTGTGTAACAAGCATAGTGTGTGCGCATTGTGCATAAGCCTAGTCACATTTTACTAATGCATTGTTAAAATAACAATGAAATGCCACGTTATTGACTTTAGACCAGGTTTCTGTTGGTCAATGGCGCAATCACTTCCTGCTGCTTCAAGATAGCAATACGCTAAGAATGCACCGGAACACACCTCCCTGCAAGACCAGGGGCGCAAAGATGGGCTCAAGTGCATTTGCTATTTAAACGACATGGGTGCTGGATCGTCTTAAAATAGCAAAGACACTTGCATCGGGCTTTGCGCCGCGCTGGGTGCAAGATAGGGCCATACTGTCTCTCCCAACACATAAATTATAAACAGGTAGGTAAGTGTTTGTGAAGAGGATTCTTTTTTTCTGTTTTGGCTCGGCCTTTACTTGGACTTGAACCTCTTTGGACTCGGTCTTAACTCAGTCTTGTCTAGTCCTGGTTTTGGACTTGTCTTGACTAGACCCCTGCTTATTCAGTCTCTCTTTCAAACTTGGTGTTGACTATTTCAGAACGATGTCCGAGCTCTGCTTGTGGCAGCAGTAGTTACCGACAGAGGCGACACGTCTCATAGCATGAGGTGCCCTACCGGGTGTCATGTTTCCATCACTGCTGACTACAGCTGGAGCCAATAAGTACCCGTGACTACTGCAGAGTATTTGGTCCCGGGAGTGAATGCCACTTGTAACCTTTTCCACTAAAGACAAAAGCCAGATGCAGGCACACAGATGAGTACACTTATCCAGCTACACATATACAAACCCGATTCCAAAAACGTTGGGACACTGTACAAATTGTGAGGAAAAAAGGAATGGAATAATTTACAAATCTCATGAACTTATATTTTATTCACAATGTAATATAGATAACATATAAAATGTTAAAAGTGAGACATTTTGAAATATCATGCCAAATATTGGCTCATTTTGGATTTCATGAGATCTACACATTCCAAAAAAGTTGGGACAGGTAGCAATAAAAGGCTGGAGAAGTTAGAATTACATTAAGGAACAGCTGGAGGACCAATTTGCAACTCATTAGGTCAAATGGCAACATGATTGGGTATAAAAACAGCCTCTCAGAGTGGCAGTGTCTCTCAGAAATCAAGATGGGCAGAGGATCACCAATTCCCCCAATGCTGCAGCAAAAAATAGTCGAGCAATATCAGAAAGGAGTTTCTCAGAGAAAAAATGCAAAGAGTTTGAAGTTATCATCATCTACAGTGCATAATATCCTCCAAAGATTCAGAGAATCTGGAACAATCTCTGTGCGTAAGGGTCAAGGCCGGAAAACCATACTGGATGCCCGTGATCTTCGTGCCCTTAGACGATGCATCACATACAGAAATGCTACTGTAATGGACATCACAACATGGGCTCAGGAATACTTCCAGAAAACATGGTCGGTGAACACAATCCATTCGTGCCATTAAAACTCTATAGGGCAACAAAGAAGCCATATGTAAACAGGATCCAGCGCAGGCGTTTTCTCCGGGCCAAGGCTAATTTAAAATGGACTGTGGCAAAATGGAAAACTGGGACACCATGTCATCCGGACTATAGAGGACAAGGACAACTCAAGTTGTTATCAGCGCTCAGTTCAGAAGCCTGGATCTCTGATGGTATGGGGTTGCATGAGTGCGTGTGTCGTGGGCAGCTTACACATCTGGAAAGGCGCCATCAATGCTGAAAGGTATATCCAAGTTCTAGAACAGCATATGCTCCCATCCGGACGTCGTCTCTTTCAGGGAAGACCTTGCATTTTCCAACATGACAATGCCAGACCACATAATGCATCAATTCCAACATCATGGCTGCGTAGAAGGTACTGAAATGGCCAGCCTGCAGTCCAGATCTTTCACCCATAGAAACCATTTGGCGCATCATAAAGAGGAAGATGCAACAAAGAAGACCTAAGACAGTTGAGAAACTAGAAGCCTGTATTAGACAAGAATGGGACAACAATCCTATTTCTAAACTTGAACAACTTGTCTCCTCAGTCCCTAGACGTTAGCAGACAGTTATGAAAAGAAGAGGGGATGCCCCACAGTGGGAAACATGGCCTTGTCCCAACTGTTTTGAGATGTATTGATGCCAGAAAATTTGAAGTCAACTTATTTTTCCCTAAAATTATACATTTTCTCAGTTTTAACATTTATTAACAACATCTATGTTTTTATTCTGAATAAAATATTGAAATTTGAAACTTTCACATATTTGCATTCTTGTTTTTAATTTGTACATATGAATGCCCAAACTAAATACTTACAGTGCTTTAAGATGAAGGCATAATATAAAATCCCTTCTAAGATGCAGATCTTAAATTCACGTCACTTACTTACTTACTTTGCAATATTTTTCATATTATTGCCACCTCTCTTTACTTTACAATACTTCTTATTTAATGCCACTTTACATTCATTCAGTACTTTTTACACATTGTCTGTTGTTTGTTTGTTGTTTGTTTGTTTGTAACAAGGGAATTTCCCCATCTTATCTTATCTTTTCCAGTGTTGTTTCATTTGTTCAAATCATATGTATGAGAAAATATATTAACACACTTGTTGTTTAAAAACAAGCATCCCTCCTTTTGTAAGTTCCAAGTTGGAGGACGCTAAGGTGGGATTGTCCCACATGGATATTTGACAAACAGCTGCGGAGGTGAATCCAGGTGTATCTGTGATTGATTTCCCCGGTGGGCTCCACTCAGTCAAGAAGAACAGACAGAACGAGTCAAGAGACGAGTGGGCAAGTATACAACAGCAGAAAGAATCAATGCTAAAATGTCAATTTGAGGAGGGGAATAAGAAAGCCTTGATTTATAAGCCTTGGATTGGTGATCAACAAGCTGGGCAGCTAACCAATCACAACCCCTTAAAATGGCATCAGGATCAAGGAGCCAGTGAATATTTTATTCCCCACCTTCCCATTATAATAAGAAACCTGTCAGAATGGGACCTTAGTGTATTTATCTAAACAGTTCATATTCTTCCTGTAGCTGGAATCAGTCCCTGTTTACTCCGCAGTGTACTGCGTTTACTGTTATGCATTTCGTTTGAGTGTCTTTATTTGTGGATGTAAATAGATATATACTGTAGATACTTTTATTCCCTGGGGGAGGGAATCCACATACATGAAGTATGCCCTCTTAACATGTGCATGAGGGGGGGGGGGGGGGGTGGCAAGGCTTTGCTCGTTTTAAAGCCATGATGTCTCTCTCTCATGGGTGGGCCAAATTCTCTAGGCGGGCAAAGCAGAGAAAGGGGAGGTATCCTTGCCCCTTATGAGGTCATAAGGGGAAGATTCCAGATCGGCCCATCTGAGCTTTTATTTTCTCAAAGGCAGAGCAGGATACCCAGGGCTCGGTTTACACCTATCTCCATTTCTAGCCACTGGGGGGCCATAGGCAGGCTGGGGGGACGCATATTAATGTTAAAAAAAATTCATAAAGTCAAATTTTCAAGCCATGGGACCTTTAAGTTGTCCTTAGCAGTTACACTACTTTCTAACAATCCCACAATTCAATGATCTGCATTTTATAGACGCCAAAATGACCGGCTTTACAGCTGTTGATGATGATGATGATAAGTGTCACTGTTGAATAAACTATTTTATGTCCATTTGAAGAAGTGAACTAAGGAGTGATTTCAGACGGACAAAATTTTGAAAACCATAATATGAATCTTGGACAGTTAGACGAATAGAAACCACAATTATCCTCGTATTGTATGCTATGTTGCTGCAGACTTGCTGCTAAGTGACCATCCTAAGCAGGATTATAACCAGAATTCATCACCTCAGTGGTGTCGGAGTTTGTTTTGCTGTAAGTGAAGTGGCAGTCGGCTTCGTGTGAAACAAGCTGACAGTGAATGTGGGAGAGGAATCTGTGTTAGATTTCTAAGGGCTGGCTCTAAAGGGAAACTTTGACGTATAAGGCGTTACTTGGTGAGCTGGTTATAAAGCTGCAAAATCACCCAAAAAATAGTCCACACCTGGAGATAGAAGAGAACCAAGGTGAGAGCTAAATATAAGAAAAGCTCCAGCTGATGATATTACGTATGACACTAATACAGCAGTATTGCGGTACAAGATTACAGGAGGTGCAGGAATATCCTACGTATTCGTGAATTTGGGTACATTTTATAAACCCCAAAAATATAAGGTTATTGTCTACCGGAGATCCTCAGGGTCCTTCGTGTCACCGACACAGCCGCCTTTGCCAGGCAACAGTGACGCAGAAAGCTTCAGAGAGCCGGGGATGAGGGCAGGCAGGTGTCAGATCTGTGTGGAGCCAGAATGATGTGTATGTATGTATGATAATATCTAAAACACACAATTCACTCTCAATGGTTTCTGTGACATGAGAGATACTTTCAAAGGATCATAGCCCTCCTGTGTAGGTCTGCCGTGCCATGTTTTAAATTTGAAAGGATTTTGATTGGCTGTCAATGTTTCTGTCATTCATCAAATCACTCTGAAAGGGATCCCAGCGGTATCATTCGCCACTGTTGCTATACTGTACGAGTGGTGTGGACTCCACCATCCACTTGAGTAAGAGTGAGTTTGAAATATATGTTTACCATTATAGTTGTCGTTCTCGGTGTGGACGGCCCTGTAGTGCTGCAGCATGGCCTCACAGATGCACACACACACACACACCTACACACACACAGCTGTAATTCCCTATTTGGCAGCAGCCTCGGGACTAAAACTGTCTTTAGAACAGAATACATACAATACAAAAACATTAGGATTGGGAGCTAACACGAAGCCCAGGCCTCGCTTTTCTTCTTCTGCTTTCACAGCCTATTTAACCTCAATTTATGCTCTGATTTCACATCCGCTTTTTACATTGTGATCACTCAACCGAAGCTCTTTTCTTACCCACGATGACTCATAGTACAGTGAACGCACCAGCACTATTAGCTTCTGTTCTTGATATTATTAGCTTCATGACCATATCACTGGGATATTTTTTGGCCTTATTGTAATGTCATGTAATGTCACTATCATTTTTTTTTATCAATTATGTTGTATGGTTATATATCTTTTTTAATTTAATTAAGAAAATATATTATCATGCATTTTGTGAAACACTTTGTTACCTTGTGTGGTGGAAGTTTCTGTTACAGCGAGGGAGGAATTTGGGTGAAGAAGAGACCTTGTAGAAACAAAATAAAGACCGGCTGCAAACTGGATTCAAAGTTTAGGTATTCGGTGGAAGGGTTTAATTATTTTCTCGAGAGAACAATCAAAAAGGACAAGAACAGCGTTCACAATGAATCAGAGTTACAAAGTGACAACAGTTCTGTGCCTCGCGTAACATATGACAGTTCCTTATATAAGTGCTATACATATAAAGTTAGTATTATTATATTATTAAGTGAGGAGTGTCTAGAAAAAAAAAACTTAATTTTTTAGGCGCTTTAATTAAGCACAGTAATCCGCACAGAAATAGTGGGTAATAAGTTCACACAGGACGCTTTATTGTACCAAATATAAGAGGACCTTGATGATCCCTTTTGCATCACCTGTTTTGGGATAAAAACATTTGGAAGAGAAACACATTGAGCAATTTAGGCTGGTAGACCTTGTTTCAAGTTTTTGTTTAGCACTATTAATACAAATGCAATTCAAAGTACTCCACATGGTAATAAAACATTAAACAAACAAAACAGCTACGGAAAAGAAGGAAAGCAGAGAAGAGCAGAAGCACTAAAAATAGCTGAGGGACTTAGAGGGGAAATAGAGGAACAGCAAAGATTACGATACAAAAAAAATATTAAACATCTTTTGTTGTCACGATGAGATGTGCAAAAACTCAGGACAAACAGCTCGATGGGAATCAGCTTCCTTTATTTAGATTTCCAGTCACACACACACTCCTTCAGAGAAGTGTCTGTCTGGGTCGGTGGATTTGAACATGCCATTCTCTCGTTGCCTCTGCTCTGTCGACTGACACTGATTGTCTCCTCCAAGAGAACAAGGCTCAGCAGGCATAAAGAAAATGATTGTTGAGAGACCAATTTGCTCCCTGATTTAGCCTCAGTGTGTCCTAATGAGAGTTTGTGTGTGCATGACGGGGTGGCAGAGAGTGGAAAAGAGAGCGTGTTTGTTAGCCTCCCGTTGTTGTTTGTGCCTCATCATGTGAGGTTCAGTCCCTGTCGACGCTGGGCGCCCCTCAGTCTAATGGCGGAGGGAGATCAACTTTCTGTATACCAGCGCCAGAAGAAGTACAACTTTATTACCTATTACCATTAGTCTCGCATTGCCAGACCTTCCTCCACAAAAATAAAGGTATTTAACTTAGGAAATATGTATATTTAAATCAGGTAAAAGTATTACTTAACAAATGTTTACAAATGAACAAAAAGGTTAATTGACTAATTTCTGTTAAGCCAATTTGATGCTATTACATATACATCACACACATGTAGGCTACTGTACAGTTACATAAACCAAGCTGTGATTTATTTTACACAAATTAACCTAGTCTTTTACACCTTGTATTTTAGATTTAACTTTTAACTATAAAAAAGGTATTTAAATTTAGTGCAGTGACAACTTTTCACCAACAACAATAACATAATCAATTAAACACCAAACAAACAACCAAAAGCTCATACGGATAAGCCACTGTGCGCTAAGCCACAGTGGCTCTGCAAAACAGCCTCGGGAAAGAACATGTTTTGGTGGAACTTATGTACGTTCAAAAGTTGTTTTAGTCGTGCAACAGAAAACTCAGATTGGACAGATAGTCTAGCTAGCTGTCAGGATTTACCCTGAAGAGACCTGAGGACCAGGTAACCATAGTCCTCAGATTGGACAGATAGTCTAGCTAGCTGTCTGGATTTACCCTGCAGAGATCTGAGGACCAGGTAACCATAGTCCTCAGATTGGACAGATAGTCTAGCTAGCTGTCTGGATTTACCCTGCAGAGATCTGAGGACCAGGTAACCATAGTCCTCAGATTGGACAGATAGTCTAGCTAGCTGTCTGGATTTACCCTGCAGAGATCTGAGGACCAGGTAACCATAGTCCTCAGATTGGACAGATAGGCCTAGTCTAGCTAGCTGTCAGGATTTACCCTGCAGAGATCTGAGGACCAGGTAACCATAGTCCTCAGATTGGACAGATAGTCTAGCTAGCTGTCAGGATTTACCCTGCAGAGATCTGAGGACCAGGTAACCATAGTCCTCAGATTGGACAGATAGTCTAGCTAGCTGTCTGGATTTACCCTGCAGAGACCTGAGGACCAGGTAACCATAGTCCTCAGATTGGACAGATAGTCTAGCTAGCTGTCTGGATTTACCCTGCAGAGATCTGAGGACCAGGTAACCATAGTCCTCAGATTGGACAGATAGTCTAGCTAGCTGTCTGGATTTACCCTGCAGAGATCTGAGGACCAGGTAACCATAGTCCTCAGATTGGACAGATAGTCTAGCTAGCTGTCTGGATTTACCCTGCAGAGATCTGAGGACCAGGTAACCATAGTCCTCCGATTGGACAGATAGTCTAGCTAGCTGTCTGGATTTACCCTGCAGAGATCTGAGGACCAGGTAACCATTCAGGTTAGAACGCCAACACAAAGCAAGAGGAAGGTAATGGACATCCGGCGGCACCTGAACAATCCAGGAAATTAAACATAATTGACATAGACTAAGTATTACTTATGTTTTTGACAATTATCACAATGTGCACAAAAACTTTATGAAATTATAAGCTTTGTAAAATGCATGGCAGAGCTGTTGTAATGGATCACATTAGTTGTCCAAGTATACCTAATGAAGTGGCCCGTGGGTGTACATTACCGTAGAGAAGTTCCATCAATCAAAGTAGAATCACCATGATCGCATAATAGGACAATGGACAGAATATTAAAATGGAGATAAATACAGATGCAGTTCTCAACAACATTTTATAAATGTAAATAAATATGCACTTCACATAAATCTTCTGCATGTGATGTCTACGAGACAAACCGATAAGGAGAGAGAGACGCATGTGCTGTGGTGTTGTACACAAAGGAGGAAAAGTGCTGTGGCTCTACGTCTAATTAAAATGTAAAATTAAAAACTTCATGCTTCAGTGACATTCATTAAACACTCAGGCTTTAAATGTGAGTGGAATGAAAACCCTCGTGTTGTCCTATATCAATGTTCTTTTTAACCCTCGTGTTGTCTTCCCGTCAAAATTGAAAATTAACACTTTTGTTGATGCTTTATATTGATGTTTTTAACTTTTTGATGTTTTTTTTTCCCATGTTTGTCACTTTGTTTTGATGTTTTCAACACTATGTAACACTAACTTATTAACTTTAGTTTTACAGTTATTTTTGGAATTTATGGTCAGTAAACCTCATTTATAGGAAATTATACTTAACTATTGAGTTAGAAAGGAATGGATGTTGATGGATAATCACAGACTGGAATATGTCGACTTTTACTCAATACTATTTCAAAAACACTTACATTTCTTTGTCAAATGCTATCAAATTGAATTAGACACCTCAAAATGACCCCAAAGAGCGTTATGTGGAAACAATCGTGTTATTTCGGGTAGTTAAAAAGAACATTGATATAGGAAAACGGGTCAATTTGAACCCACGACAACACAAAGGGTTAAAAACATGCATTGATTGCTGTTTTTGAACAAACTGCCTCATTTGTCAATACAGTCAATACAGCCGTTGGCATTCACTCCAGGCAAATAACAATTAATGCAGTGAAACAGTGAGTGCAATCTAAACAGATGTCTCACACACTGTTTCTTCAGAACAGCTGCGTGAATTGTCCCGGTGAGAGTTATTTCAGGGTCAGTTGTTTTCTCTTACATCCTTTTGGCTTTCTATTGATTTTTATGTACCTTAGTAAACCCACAAAGTTTGAATGGCAACAGCAAGTCACTCTCCATCCATCCATCCATCCATCCATCCATCCATCCATCTACTGAAGAAACTACTCAACTGTTTTATACACTGACAACACATCCTCTATAAACCGTGGTTGCTGGCATGTATGGAAATATAATGTTGGAAATGTTCTTCCACATTCATGAGTGGCCTCGGTCGAGCTGTTTAATGTAATGCAGCCTCTCCACATTTGATTCTAGTTTATTGATGCACTCAGAAGAAGTTATGTGTAAAAGCTTTTGCTGAATGACTGAAACAAATAAAAACAGCAACTCTCTAATTGCTCTCTTCATTAGTTTGAGACGGAAACATCTTAAAAGCCACATCCGTGTGTGTGTGTGTCTGTGTGTGTCTGTGTGTGTAAGTAACTGCATTTACAGTGGGTACGGAAAGTATTCAGACCCCTTTAAATTTTTCACTCTTTGTTTCATTGCAGCCATTTTCCAAAAATCAAAAAAGTTCATTTTATTTCTCAGTAATGTACACTCAGCACCCCATCTTGGACAGAAAAAAACAGAAATGTAGAAATTTTTGCAAATTTATTAAAAAACAAAAACTGAAATATCACATGGTCATAAGTATTCAGACCCTTTGCCGTGACCCTCATATGTAACTCAGGTGCTGTCTATTTCTTCTGATCATCCTTGAGATGGTTCTACACCTTCATTGGAGTCCAGCTGTGTTTGATTATACTGATTGGACTTGATTAGGAAAGCCACACACCTGTCTATATAAGACCTTACAGCTCACAGTGCATGTCAGAGCAAATGACAATCATGAGGTCAAAGGAACTGCCTGAGGAGCTCAGAGACAGAATTGTGGCAAGGCACAGATCTGGTCAAGGTTACAAAAAAATTTCTGCTGCACTTAAGGTTCCTAAGAGCACAGTGGCCTCCATAATCCTCAAATGGAAGACGTTTGGGACGACCAGAACCCTTCCTAGAGCTGGCCGTCCGGCCAAACTGAGCTATCGGGGGAGAAGAGCCTTGGTGAGAGAGGCAAAGAAGAACCCAATGGTCACTGTGGCTAAGCTCCAGAGATGCAGTCGGGAGATGGGAGAAAGTTGTAGTAAGTCAACCACCACTGCAGCAATCCACCAGTCGGGGCTTTATGGCAGAGTGGCCCGAAGGAAGCCTCTCCTCAGTGCAAGACACATGAAAGCCCGCATGGAGTTTGCTAAAAAACACCTGAAGGACTCCAAGATGGTGATAAATAAAATCCTCTGGTCTGATGAGACCAAGATAGAACTTTTTGGCCTTAATTCTAAGCGGTATGTGTGGAGAAAACCAGGCACTGCTCATCACCTGTCCAATACAGTCCCAACAGTGAAGCATGGTGGTGGCAGCATCATGCTGTGGGGGTGTTTTTCAGCTGCAGGGACAGGACGACTGGTTGCAATCGAGGGAAAGATGAATGCGGCCAAGTACAGGGATATCCTGGACGAAAACCTTTTCCAGAGTGCTCTGGGCCTCAGACTGGGCCGAAGGTTTACCTTCCAACAAGACAATGACCCTAAGCACACCGCTAAAATAACGAAGGAGTGGCTTCACAACAACTCCGTGGCTGTTCTTGAATGGCCCAGCCAGAGCCCTGACTTAAACCCAATTGAGCATCTCTGGAGAGACCTGAAAATGACTGTCCACCAACGTTTACCATCCAACCTGACAGAACTGGAGAGGATCTGCAAGGAGGAATGGCAGAGGATACCCAAATCCAGATGTGAAAAACTTGTTGCATCTTTCCCAAAACGACTCATGGCTGTATTAGATCAAAAGGGTGCTTCTACTAAATACTGAACAAAGGGTCTGAATACTTATGACCATGTGATATTTCAGTTTTTGTTTTTTAATAAATTTGCAAAAATTTCTACATTTCTGTTTTTTTCTGTCCAAGATGGGGTGCTGAGTGTACATTACTGAGAAATAAAATGAACTTTTTAGATTTTTGGAAAATGCCTGCAATGAAACAAAGAGTGAAAAATTTAAAGGGGTCTGAATACTTTCCGTACCCACTGTATTCTCAGAATAAGTGTATCTTTTAAGGGGCTCACTTTTTTAATAAGTTTGTTCTCAGAAGCATGAACAAATTGGGTTTGTTAACTCACAGGATAAAAACCAAAGTAAGGAATAAGAAATGTAAAGTCACAATATCTTTTTACTGTTTGTGTTTGGTTGAAAAATATCGTGACATTATCGCGTTTTTGTGACACTACTGCTATTGTTAAGGAATATTTGTGGTGTATTATAACTCTGATCATAGTTTTGGAAGTTGATTTCACTATTCACCTTCATTTTATTTTTCAAGTACATTTGCCTGATCTGGGGTCCTTTTGAAATGGTCACATTGTGGTCAGTGTGGTAAAGTGTGGTAGTGTGGTAGTGTGGTAGTTCTAGACTAAATAGGTCTAGATTTTTTTTTTAAATAAATATTTTGTTGTTCATGTAGTGTACAAAAATACTGTGTATAGAAGAAGCAGTGAAAGTAAATACTGTTAAAAGCTGTCAGGAAAGCTGCAATCCATAAAGTAATTAAGTGTCCTTTGTGTTTAAAATTAGGTTGTGTTGGTACTTGACACATCAGAGAGAAGACTGTGTGTGTGTGTGTGTGTGTGTGTGTGTGTGTGTGTGTGTGTGTGTGTGTATCCTGCTGGTTACACAGATGCCTCCTTTGTGTGTTTGCCAGTCATGGTGGCATCACCTCCTGAGGGCATCACAGGACGCCTGACAGATACAAACACAGAGACCATATCGCCAGACAAGGGCGTCAACATTGGACAGTTTTGCAAAAATAACAAATTATACATCAAATAAATCTGTCTTTCTATTATATCTGTGCACAGCAGCTACAATACGGTTAACATTGGAGAAATACCTTAGTTATGGTTCAATAAAAAGGCGAACATTAGTTTGACTTACTTTCTGCCAAGTTACTTTAAAGGTGGCACGTATTTCATTACTTTGTGGTAATGTCTGAAGTTCTATTTCCTGGAAAAAATGTCATGGTTACCTTGTTTCAAGCCCTTCTAGCTGTGGTGTAGAAAGCCTGCAGGAAGACTCAGCTCGATTTGTTCCAGTTCTCAATAATAATCAACGAGCTAAGCTGCTTGACCCTGAAAGGCAGTTCATTATCACATTCACGACATAACACAAACACGTATAGACCTAAACTATTTTTAAAAAAGTGCAAGTGACAACGGTTTTGTGTGGCAGGGCACCTTTTAAGCAGATACATTTTTCTTCAGCCAAGGACCCCTTACAAGTTAGAGAATATACCGGGCATTCATTTTACTGTAAATGTTACATTTTTACTGTTTTTTTTTACTGTTTTCCAGGGTTGTTCAGGTGCCCCTGGAAATTCAGCTGGATGTCCCTCTTTTTAGGTTGAATGTCCATTACCTTCCTCTTTCTTTTTGTTGGTGCTCTAACCTGCGGCTGATTTCTGAGTACTATGGTTACCTGCTCCTCAGATCTCTGCAGGGTAAATCCAGACAGCTAGCTAGACTATCTGTCCAATCTGAGGACTATGGTTACCTGGTCCTCAGATCTCTGCAGGGTAAATCCAGACAGCTAGCTAGACTATCTGTCCAATCTGAGGACTATGGTTACCTGGTCCTCAGATCTCTGCAGGGTAAATCCAGACAGCTAGCTAGACTATCTGTCCAATCTGAGGACTATGGTTACCTGGTCCTCAGATCTCTGCAGGGTAAATCCAGACAGCTAGCTAGACTATCTGTCCAATCTGAGTTTTAAATGTACACATGTTCCACCAAAACAAGTTCCTCCCCGAGGCTGTTTTGCAGAGGCACCGTTGAGTCTGGCTCTTAGAACCCAGAAACAATTGTGATTGGTTTAAAGACATGCCAATAAACCAGAGCCCGTATTTCTCCGATCCAGGAATGCTGCGTGGACTAGCCAGACCTTCCTCCATAGCGCTGCGGAGGAAGCAATGCGACACTACTCACCCACAAAGGGGCAGTGGTGGTCTAAAGGTTAAAGAAACAAGCTTGTGACCAGAAAGTCAATGGTTCAATCCCCAGAACAATATCTGGGTGGATACCGCTGAGGTCCCCTCAACCCCAACCGCTCCAGTGGAGCTGCTCGGTGGCAGCAGATCAGACTGTGGTTGTACTGGGCAGTTTCCAGGTATGAAGGTGTAGCTGTGTGAATGAGATCAGGGTGTTCCTCTCAGTGAACCTTCCCTGAATAAATAAAGGGATAAAAAAAAAAATCACACACAACCAATGAGAGTGGGAGCTATTTCTTTGGTGAACCGTAGCTCTGATGAGAACTGTTCACCTCCATTGTACTGGTGTGGAGGCACAAATGTCAAAGACAGATATGTGCTAACATGTTCCAATGAAACCAACACTGTCTGCATGGCTATATGTGTATGTATATATGGCTGTATATCTCTAGAGGTTAAAAGGTTAAAAGAAACAATTGTTGTCATTTAGGCCAAACAAGCCTTCATATTTTGCAGAAAAAAAGAAAAAAAAAGTCAATTATATTGAATGAATACATCAGAGAGACACTCAATGTGGCTCTAATGTTTCCCCCAGTCAAGTCAACAGCAGGTGGTGTCATCGACACACACACACACACACACACACACACACACACACACACACCCCTGGGTTGCTGTTTTCCACCCTCTGTGTACAAAGGCTGAATCATGCACTGACGTCCCTGACAGCTGGGTTTTGTTGTCCTCCTCTTGAGAAACACTTTATAATCATTCCCTAGAAATTAGTGTCATCAGAATTTACAGCAGGGAGAGCTTTTCACTCCTCCGCCAGCTGGCTTCAGTCGATAATACAGAGGTGTCTTATGAGGAGCAATCACTCATTAAATGTCCTTTACCTTGATGTACTGAATGGGATGAGGAATTGGGCACAGACGAAGCAACATCTTTCCAAAACGTCAATGAGTAATCATGTTTAATATTGACCAAAATAATTGGGATTTTTTTCCATAATCAAGCCGCCCTACTTTTGGGCACTCTATTCAAAAGAAGTGCCTTGTTTCCTAGAAATGGTTTTCCTAAAAAATTCCAATGTTTCCTAGAAATAAATGATGCCAGCATTAATGCAATATCTATTTTCATCTCTTTTTCTCCCACACAACACACCCTTCACCTGTGCCCACTTTCTCATCCCATTCAGTACATCCAGTTAAAGGACATTTGATGAGTGATTGCTCCTCATAAGACATTCAGACTTTACAAAAAATAACTCAACAGTTGGTTTTGATACTTTCCCAGTTCAACTTTTTGAATTCCCCCTTTGAAATATACAACGTAAAAGAAAAAATATTCAAATGTTGGCAGAGTGAGTTTAGCCTTTGGGACGAAAGTGCGTTTGTCATTCAGAACACAAGCCCAAAAAAGAGGTTACTTGCAAAACTAATATGCAAAGTAACTGTTTGATGATTACGTTGTCGTGGGGATCGTTAGGGGCCGAAATCGCGATCATATTAGATAACTTGCTCATTTGATCACTAAATGTCACTCCAGCTACATTCAGTCAAGTACTGTATTTAAGTACAAATTCAAGATACTTGTGTACATTAATGAGTATTTCCATTTTATAATACTTTATACCTCGAGTTGACTACATCTCAGAGGTAACTATCTATCTATCTATAGATAGATAGAGTGTGCGATGAAGAGAGTGAGTGGGAGAGACCGTCGTTTGAGTCTCTCCTGTCTTTGTGTTTGTGGGAAAGTAGAATTTTAAAAGTTTGGATGAGGACTTTTGTGATGACAGTAAAATGACCTGCCAGCTGGAGGCCTATATCACTGGAACATTGTAGCCAGTGTGCAAAGTTGGACAACTTTGTGAGCCACTAAAGAGAATGAACATTGAGAGGGAGAACAAGTGAGAGAGAGAGAGAGAGAGACAGACAGAGGGGGAGAGAGGGGACAGAAATAGGCCAAGAAAAGCACCAGGGACAGAAAAGCCTTTCTCTTCCTAAGTGTTTCACTGCCACTGGTAATAATGTCTGCTTTTAAAAGAGCAGAGACAAGTGTCCTCGTCAGAGTGGCAGGTGTCCTTGAGTCACTGCTCTTTGAGTCTTTGCCAAATGCTTCACAACTTTCAGCTTTGACCCGGCCGGTCTGCACATCACATCATCACTCAGTGCAAACTGACAAGAGCTTATGAATTGTGCTAAAATGCTATGCATCACTTGAGAAAGCAGCATTGGTTATTTGTTGTAATGCCAGTGTTTATGGTTTACTCACAAATAACCCTCCTCTGGTCTGTCCTCTCTCTATAAGGGATAGCAGGCTGATGTTATTATACCTACTGTAGGATTGAGTTGCTATAGATTTCATTTTGGATCACCATTGGCATGCACACGTTTTTAATGAAGCTGCATTTCTCTTATGGAACTAGGGCTGCACAGTTAATTGAATTTTAATCACGATCACGATTTTTGTTTCCCACGATCAAATTTGCGTGATCGAGCGCTATTTTAAATGCGTGATTCTGTTCATAAAATGTTCTGGTATTAGTTTTTTTACATGCGTTACATAACCCATTTCTTGTAAAGCCGTGTCTGTGTTAGGATCTCTCCTCTTACTCCCCCCATTCACTCACACACGGCTCCCAGCAACATGGAGAGACACCGGTCCACACTTCTGACATTTGTCCACAGTTTTAATTGTTATTAACACAGCTGTATATTGTTAAGCATGAGAGGCAAACCTGTATTTGTACCAGTGTTTCAGAAGAAACAGAAGAAGTTATTGAATGCAACTAACTTCAGTTGGTAGAGTAACAGCGTGTGAGACGGAGGCTGCTGGACCTGGACCTGGACCTGGACCTGGACCTGGACCTGGACCTGGACCTGGACATGGAGCTGGACCTGGACCTGGGCCAGAGATGTGACCCATGGCCAGAATATCATACTTCATAAAAAAGCAGTGCAGTGACGATACAGATATTTCACGTGTGTAACAGTGAAATGCAGTCACAGTCTGCTGTGTAACGTGTTATTAGTGTGTACTAGCGTGACGTGCAGCCATGTTTCTGTTGCCTCTAACATCTGTTTAGGAGCATCAGAGAGTAACGCAGACATTTA
>CM057239.1:29606838-29707975 GCA_029931835.1 Etheostoma nigrum
CTATCATCGCAGTAAATGTCAGTCAAGAAAATCTTGTTATCTCATTATTTTAAATGTCAGAAGAAGGATGATTGATCATCCAGTGATAGCACTTATGTTGAAACAGATGTTAGAAAGTGCTACATAATTCAGGAGCAAATAAAACAATCATTAACACAGAGATGGGGGCTCAAATGTATACAAAACAGATGATGAAATTCATCCCTCTTAAATAAGCAAGTCTATAAATGCCCCTTTGGCTTTTTACAGAACTGTGTCATCTGCAAAAATAAAAACACAATCCGTGAAATTGGCAAATGTGCATCTTTAGAGACGTGTTTCTAGGTACTGACTCATGGAAATGATAGCTACTGTGTCCTTTTGATTACTTGTTTGATGATGCTCTTCATATTTGCTCGACAAAGCAAAATGAATTTCCCTTTGGGGACAATCAAGACTATCTATTAAACTATAAAAACTCTGTTCCAGTGGCCTGGTTGGCTCCGTTGGTAGAGCAGGCGCACATATACGTAGAAGTGTATGCCTCGATGCAGAGATCCAGGGTTTGAGTCCAACCTGTGAAGATTCCTGCATGTCTTTCCCCTTTCTTACCTATCTGTCTTGTCCATTAAAGGCAGAAAAGCCCAAAAAATAATCTTAAAAAAAAACAAAACTCTCACACATCAGTTAAATAGCATTGTTTTTCAAAGAGAGTAAATGCAGCGGCTGTCCAGGTGAGTTAATCCAAACCGACTAACTGTAATCCAATTCTGCTGGTGAATGTGGAAATCACAGCAGAGTCCATTAGTCATTAGTCTTCACTCTCATCTCCACTTTGTTTTCCTTTCAATTTGGACGTGCTCCCGGTCCCTGCTGAGACTCTAGGTTGCCACAAGAGAAATGACACCGAGGAGAAGAGATGGAGTCAATGAGACACCTACGTGTAACCAAACACATTTGAAAGCCTTGTATCATCGCCAGAGACGCATAAATAATTAAAACCTAATTTCTAAAGTTGTCAGTGTTCATGAAAGGCGTTGATGCTGAAAGGTAAACTCAGTAGTAATAAAGTTTAGAAGTCTATGGCAATGAATGAATGAATGGTCTGGCAATGTGGAAGTATGTTTGAATTCACTGTATGCACACACTGTTATGTTATATTGTTTAAAAGGGCAATTCCTAGTTTTTGGCAGGCCATAATGCAAGATGCTGTTTTGGGGCTTCTAATTTGTCAAACTACAATTGGGGGGGATCTTGAAGATGATCAGTGGAGATGCATCCGATGCATCCGCATAGCCCGCCTATAGGAAGAAACGGCTCTGCTGTTTAACTTTATCATTTCATTTGAACCATGTCTCACCCGTCTCTGTTGGTTTAACTGAAACATCTCATCTTATCTCACATAAGACAGTCCAATAGGACACCCGGATACCTGGTGCTACTCATGGGATGTTTTTTGAGAACAAGCAGACCCTTCTGGACCGACACTGTTTTTTTATTTCCTTCCTGTTGTGTTTGTTGACAAAACTATTGTGCAGCTCTGTCGTGTCTTGTTGGGTCACCGGAGATGCAGAAAAGCAAATATGGAGAATAAACATGTTGTCTAGTCACACAAATCCAAATTGAAAGGGCACAGAATCTAAAAATGGAGCCCGGTTTGTTTGTCATTCCAGAATATTTGCTGGTCTCTGCTTGTGCGGTGGGGTTTATCAAAGGAGACAGCCAACATTTGAAGAGGCTGACCTTAGTGTATTTACTGTGTCAACTGGGATTGTTATGCAGCAGGAGGATGCTGTCAGTTCAACAAAATGTGATTGTCTGTCTAATGCAAATTGTAAAAGTATGTTCTCACTTAATGATTACTGGTTACTGTAACAGAATTCATCTTTTTGTTATGACAATAAACTGAGATTAGCTGAGCTGTGTTTTAAAACAGAAGGTGTGAACAGGTGCTTTCATCCTCACAAATGGATGGATGGAAAGAGAGAGAGATGAAGCGTAAGAGGAAGAGAGAGGGAAAGATGAACATACTGAAGGCAACAGGGTTCAGTCCATCTGTCCCTCCTTTGGTTTCACGCTGAGGTCTAAATATCACCAGTTGGTAGACGCATTCACACACACACACACACACACACACACACACACACACACACACACACAGTGTGTTGTGGAGGTACAGAGGACAGGGAGCCAAGAAAGGTTAAAAAAAATGCTAATTTTGATCAAAACTTCTACAAAGCGTGCACGCTTGCACAGAAAAGAGTTAAGGTTGAGCACTCCAGGTTTCACCCCCCCACTCTTTTCTTTTTCTTCGTCTCTTCTCCCCTGTGTTCTTTTTTTTCTCCATCAACATATCTCCAAAGGTAGAGGTTACTTTAATTGCCCTTTGTAAAAGAAAAATGTCCTGGATTAAAAGAAATGCTGCAGGAAAGAGCTGAACTAAAATAAGTCAGTCACACCTACCAAGACCTGTAATTCCTGATTTTCTCTTTTCTTTATTTACCCTCCATGCCTTTTTGTTGTTTCTTTGTCTCTTCTCTGCACCTTCACTTTTCCTCAATATCATTCTTTCTGTCTCTTCTCTCTTCCTCAACTTCTCCTTTCTCCTCTCCTAGTAACCAACTGTTCTGTCTAACTTTCTTTCTTTCTTTTCTTTCCTATAGCCTTTTCTTCTTTACCGCCTCTTTTGTAATTTTCGGTGTACCAGTGACTCGCTGTAGCAGCGGAGTAGGAAATTCTAGCACAACAACAAGTCTGAGGCAACGCATAAAGAACAACTTCATTGCCAGACCAACATTGATTTGGCTGGTGGCCTTCATCGCAGTACCGGTGACTCATCACTATGAATACGGTGTGCCAGGGTCACTGCCGGATCACGTCATCTGCTATGAATCATACTTTTCATCTTTTCAGAATTTGTAAAGTTGAAGGTTTAAATGCACCCACTTGAGTTCTTAATGTTCAAGGACCCGAGGAGATTTTCTGTGCTCATTTGAGTAAAAACATCAGATGAATGGAGGTATTGTTGATAGATGAGGTAGGACTCGTGAACGTGGACATCTTCTCGAAATGGATTTGACATTAAAAAAGCAAAAAAGACGTGGTCGTTCATGGATGTGCAAACAAGTAGATATACTTCTGTGGCAGCAGTTCATGGTGTGATCTGATTTTTCAGTGCATCTTTCTCAGAAGCAAAGCTGGAATGTTATTTCAAGGTCTTTTTTTGATTATAAAGCAGCTTGAGGTGCAATGAAGGTATCATAATGCTGAATGCACACTGCCGACGCAAGCTTACTAATGATATTAACTATAAATCTGTGGTGATAGTGGCCTTGAGTCAACCATTGTCGAATCACTTTAGCAACACGCACTGCCACAGGAGGAGGAGAGGAAAAGGATAGGACAAGAAGAGGAGAGAAGATGAAGAAAGGCGAAGAGGCGTTATTTGTCAGCTGACATGTCATGATGGACTAACTGACCAACGGACTGGCTCCTAACTGAATTCAGGCCTCAATACCAACAGCTGTTTTCAGAGAGACGAGACTTGAAGAGAGGAGGAAGGAGAAGTAGTGTACTTTGTCAGCTAACATGACGTCACGATGGACCAAATCCACCAGACTCCATGTAAATAAACAGTCATTTTAGCATCGTAACACACCTTTCATTCAAACTCAACAGAAACCAAATAAAACTATGAAAATCTGTTTTTTGTGTTCTCTACACTTTTCCAACCATCACAACTCTAGTGTTCGTTGAAATAAACACATACTTTACTGATTTACATGTGAAAATAAGTTGGCTCTATGCACGCTAAAAGTACTGTTTTTTAAATGGAGTTTGGTTGGTTTAGCGCTAGCTACGTCATAGCTGTTTCTGGGAAACAGAAAGGTCTTAAATAGGTTTTAAAAAGGTCTATCACTGAAGGGTTAAGACACTGAACACATTTTTTAAGTTTAAGTTAAGTTTTATTGCTATTCGGGTGTGTAGTAGTAGGGACACTGTTAAAACCTATAGTGGAATTTTCTAGTTATGGTTTAAAAGGTGTCTACAAGCTAATCTGTCTTTCTCTTTGCATTCTCTCTCTCTCTTTCCCCCTTTAGGTGAGCCAGTCGCACCCCCGTCAGCTCTACGCAGCGTCTCCCCCTCCCTCTTCCTTAGCCTAATTCCATCCTCCTCTGCCTCACCTTTTCCTCCCGCTTCTTGTGGGGACCACACGCCGCCATGTCTCTCTTGGCTTCCCCCTCCCACTTCCTTCTCCTCCTCCTCCTCTTCCTCCTCCCACTGCCTCCCTGCCAGCCGGAGTCCCAGCACATCGACTCCAGCAGCGACCCCGGGTTCCCATCGGTCTCACCCTCCCTGTTCCCCTCCTCCTATCCTCCTTCCATGTCTTACGGTAACAGCACCACGCCTGAGAAAAAAGAGAAGTGTGGGGATGTGGCGATGTGCAAGCCCGGCATCCTGCTGCCCATCTGGGAGCCTAACCGGCCCGGGCTCGGCCAACAGGTGGCCAGAGCTGTGGTCTACTTTGCGTCCCTCATGTACATGTTCCTGGGAGTGTCCATCATCGCAGACCGCTTCATGGCATCCATAGAGGTCATCACTTCACAGGTGAGAACGAGTGAATGGAGGAGCACTTGGGTGGTGTAATTTAGCAGGAAGTAGCGGGCATATTGCCATTATGTGGGAATAATAAACATAATAGTAATACAAGTAATAATAATAACTTTATTTATGTTGCACTTTTGAAAACAACAAGACAACAATAACATGGCAGACCAACAGTTTTACATTAATAAAAAAGGAGTAAAACAATTGAATAAGTATAATAAACAAATATAAACTAATTATAATAGTCGAAAGAATACAAATTAATAGAATACCGTTACATATGCAATAGGATTAAACAGACAAAAGTACATCCAGGCCACAAACCCTGTGAAAGGGATTTAAAGGAGCATAAGGAGCTTGACAGTCTAAGTGGGCCTGAACAGAAAATATGTGTGCAGCGTATGAGGTTTATTTTTGAGTTATTGGAGTGCACCTGCATCTTGTCAAAACAAAATGCTTTTAAAAGTGTTGTCAGGACAACGTAAACCTCTGTACCGAGACCAAGTGAAGACCAAGACCAGACCAGAGCGAGTCCCACACTGCATGACACGATAAAGTGTAGAAACTGCCACAGGCACTCCTCACATTGATCTGAAAGATCCACATTCCCATCAAAAAACACCCCAGAGGGGCCTCTGGGTAGCCCACCTGGTCGAGCGTGCTCCCCATGTACAAAGGCTCAGTCCTTACCGCAGTCGCTGCAGGGTTTTAGTCTGACCTGCAGCCCTTTTTCCTCCCTCCCTCCCTCCCACCCTCCCTCCCTCTCTCTCCCACCCTCCTTACGTGTCTAAACCTGTCATGTCAACTAAAGGCCTAAAATGCCCAAAAAACCTTCCTAAATAGAAAAACACCCAGAGAAAACAAATTAAGATTCTTCTTCATTCATCTCTTTTTTTTGCCATAAGTGTATCATGAGAAATGCCTTAATAAAATAATCAAAAGGCTGTTGTGGTCTTTCCCGGTTTTGATATAAAATCCACAGTCCTCTTTATCTGAGACCCAGACGAGACCGAGTAAAACACATCTGCAATTTTCTGATTAGAACACAACGGAAACTAAATGTTGTCCTTCACTTGAGATGTTAATTCATTTAATGAAAAGCTTGCATCCATCCAGATAGGGCTGCAATATACAACGCATATTTTGTCATTATCCATTAATCTCTTAAATATTTCTTCAAATAATATATATTTAAATGATCTTTTCAATTGTAAAAAATGCATAAAGCACAAAGTGGTCAAATAGCTTGTTTGATCCAAGCTACAGTCAAAAGCCGGATGTGTTAATCCGAATTGTTGCCATGCTTATTTAATATTGACTTTTCAAATTAGCCACACAAATCTCTATGGGCCCTGTCTTTCACCCAGCGCAGCGCAAAGCCTAACGCAAGTGTCTTTGCTAGTTTAAGACCGACGCAGTAAATATATAGGCATGGCGTTCAAAGTAGTCGTCTTTTTTTTTTCTCTGTTGTACAGCACATTCACACAGAAAACAAACAAAAGGAAAAAACAAGATTTTTACAGTTTCAGAACATGCCATCAGCACAATATTTACTGAAAGTATTAGTATGAAAGCACCTTAAGCTGCTTCATAACACTTCATTTTTTTCTTTAATACCAGGAATCTTTTTGTTAATGTAGTGTATGCGTGACCATTCAGTTGTTGCACCCAAACATCATGTGCACAGATTGTTTCACAGCCTCTTATATTTCCCCCTTTCATGGGTTTTTGCTCGACTTACATCTACGGAGTTAATGGTGCATTAAATCAGCCATGCTGCCTGATTAGCTCTTAGGCAGTAGCAGTAGATTCAATTGCTTGTAAATGGACAGAAACCATGTTGATAATGCAACAAGTTTATAGTATGAATCTATTTCCAGGCAGTGCATGCATGTTTCATAACTGATTAGTGCTTGTTATTCTCAAGGTTAGTGAGTGTGTTTGATGTCCACTGAGGAAGTGAAGTTGCCAGTTAATGTGTTTGCATCATCACTTCATTGTCTCTTTTACTGCAAGCCAGGCCGGATCAGATCCCTTAATGGGGATTAATATAGATTTCCCTCTCCATCCATGTATCCTAAAATAAAATAACGTGTGTGTGTGTGTGTGTGTGTGTGTGTGTGTGTGTGTGTGTGTGTGTGTGTGTGTGTGTGTGTGTGTGTGTGTGTGCCAACAGGAGAAAGAGGTGACCATCACCATGCCTAATGGGGAAACATCAGTGGCGACGGTTCGAATCTGGAACGAAACAGTGTCCAATCTGACACTCATGGCTCTTGGCTCCAGCGCTCCGGAGATACTGCTGTCTGTTATAGAGGTACACACACACATACACACACATACATACACACACACAGATACACACACACACACACACACTACGGTGTCTTTCTATGACAAGGGTTTATGTTTTAGCTGTAACTACTGTATATAAATTGAATATCATGTTGTCATCATATCAGTCTGGTTAATCATTTCCAAGGCAGAGCAATCATGTTGCATTACATTTTAAAACATAGTAACTTATGTTAACAAAGAGTGTTTTTTCGAATCCTTTCCTCAGTATCGGTCTCTTCCCTCCCTCTTTCTCTCCAGGTGTGCGGTCACGGCTTCCATGCCGGGGACTTGGGACCAGGAACCATCGTAGGCAGCGCCGCCTTCAACATGTTTGTGATCATCGGGATCTGCGTGTGGACGATCCCCGACGGGCAGACACGCAAAATCAAACACCTCAGGGTGTTCTTCATCACCGCCTTCTGGAGCATCTTCGCCTACATCTGGCTCTACCTCATCCTGTCCGTCATAACGCCAGGCATCGTAGAGGTGAGACGGAAGTAGGACTTTATTAATCCTGCAAGGAGAAACATACAGGACATCATCACATACAGGATAACAGTAAGACTAAATAAGTATTTTTATATACTATATACAGTGTAGAATAGAGAGCAATAGCAATAACACATACAGATCAAAAGGACAAATGAAATTATGACAATAAAAAGAGAATAAAAAGAGAGAGAGAGAGACATCACATAAAAGCAAGTTTATAAAAATGAGTTTTGAGAAGTGATTTAAAAGAGTCCACCGATCCTGCGAGTCTTATCTCCTCGGGCAGGTCGTACCAAAGTGGAGGGGTGTGTAAAGAGTGTCTGAGTGAGGGGGGGCTGCCTCACAGGATGGCTCCCCGAGCAGTTGGGAGGTCCACACTAAAGGACTGTATTGGGGATTTGGATCCAGCGGGCTCTGCAGGACCCAAGTATTATCTCGCAGGAGCAGGCTGTCTTTAACACCCGCCAAATTGCATAAAATCTATAACAGACTGAAAAAACAGAACAAAATAAAACAACCGAAGCACAACAAACCAACAACACATAAAAAGTGAGATAAATAAATGAATACAATGTCACTTTGCCCTTATTGAACTCTAATAACTGTAGGTGTGATTATTGCAGAACTTGCAGAATGTAATTTTGCTTCTTATCAACGACAAGTATGTATATCTTTATTAACACTACACAGTAAAATAGCATCCGCCCGGACAGGATTAGACTCAAAATGAATGGTATATCTATTGACAATTAAAAAACAGTCCCGCGCGGCGCTCTAGTCCAGTCTCCGTACTTGCCCTGTACGGGGACTTGAACCAACCAGAAGTACCAGTACTGTACCCACCAGGAAGCAAAACCCTGAGCTACTTATACTTTACTTGAGTATTTCCATTGTCTGCCACTTTGTACATGTACTCCACTACATTTGGCTGACAGCTTTAGAGAGTTTGCAGATGAGCGTTTTTCATCCCTTTCCTGTCCAGTAAAACCATGTATCTCAATGTATATGTGTTGATGTTGGTTAAAGGTTTGTGTGTGTCTTTATGTGCTGAGGAACTTCTCCTTAAGCTAAATATTTAAGTGTTAAGTATGTATATTTATTAAAAAGTAATGCAAGAAAGCTTTATTGATCTGAATATTAATGAACATAATCTTATCTGTGCTGCTGTATCTGTTTGGGAGGTTGTATTTTAATATTTGTTAATGTGTCTCAGTTTGTGCCAGAACTATACCACTCACTGTGTGTGTGTGTGTGTGTGTGTGTGTGTGTGTGTGTGTGTGTGTGTGTGTGTGTGTGTGTGTGTGTGTGTGTGTGTGTGTGTGTATTTCAGGTGTGGGAGGCTCTGGTGACCCTGCTGTACTTCCCAGTGTGTGTCATCCTGGCTTGGATCGCCGACCGTCGCCTACTCTTTTACAAGTACATGGGCAAGCGCTACCGTGCCGACAAGCGCCACGGCATCGTTGTGGAGACTGAGGGAGACTTGACACCTAACAAGGGTGGCATGGAGATGATCATAGACGGCAAGCTCCCAACGCGAGGGGGCACCATGCTTCCCGCCGAGAAATGCGGGGGCGGAACTCAGGACGGCACAGCGGGCGCTGCATCCAATAACATCGGTGCGGGGGGCAACCTGCCCAACTCCAACAGCGCGATGGTCAATGTGGAGAGCAGCAGGGAACTAGACGAGAGCCGCAAAGAGGTGAGAGACAGAAATTATAACAAAGTTTAGAAATCTATTACACAGATATGCAACTGGAAATGGTAAAAACACGGTAATCTAGCAGGAATGAGGGCATGCAAGCTGCGGGAGGATGCTGCATTACGTTCGTTGCCTTGCCAACGCCCTCGCTGAGCCATCGGCCCCATCCACAGGGATGCCATTAAGAGAATATATAATGCAATTATTTTGCAGTGTTTTCTGTTTCTGCAAATTTTTTTATGACTGTCACTAATGTAAGCTTTAGTAATTGCGCTCTCCGTAGTTGTTTTTTTCCCTACTTCACATTTACAACTGGTAAATGCTGTAATACACCTTTATGTAGAACATTATTTCAAGATCGTTTACAGAGAGAATTTTACGAGAATATAGCAACTTGTCTATATGTATGCATCTGGTGATTTAATTCAACCATTCATTACCATAATACATATACATGTATATATATATATATATATATATATATATATATATATATATATATATATATATATATATATATATATTAATTCCATTAGCCCAAAGTCACGTGGGTTACACAAGCGCAAATGTAAAATTTCAAGCCAATAGAAATACTTTAAATTGATTGTGGTGGTCAATATACATAAAAAAGGACAAGTTTGTGAAGATTACAAAAGTTACACACTGGACCTTTAAGTGTGTTGTTGTTTGTTGGTCCAAAACTAAAATATAGCTGGAGGTAGTGGGCGTTTAGTTCTAGTGGCCAGAGTCAGACATTTCTCCAAAGTCTAAAGTTTCTCAGGATGTTTAGCGCCAAAAAACGGTGACGCTGCTACCCAGCAGACTGTTATGCCCACTACTAGCCAGCCAAAAAGGAAAAAGGGACTGCTAATGTGGGAAAACTGCTCACCCTAATAGAGGGGGGGGATGACAAAGACAGCAAAGAAAGTTTTTATTCACACATAAGCTTTAAAACACATTCAGAGACACTGTTATTACTGCAGATTGCGCTCTGTAATCAGTCTCTAAACGCATTTCAGGTTTTGTGTTGGTGAAAAATGCAGTAAACATTAAAAACACAATCTCTGCAGTTGTGATTATGACAAGATTGGTGTGCAAAATAATGGATAATTTCCCTGCAGGAGTCAGTAAAAGTAGCTTAGAAATTGCGATGAATGGCTCCAGTTTACATTTCCTGAAGCGATGCATGCTGTTCTTGTTTTTGTGATCGCAATTTTTATGTAAACTTTGTTCCTCTTTACTTGATAGATTTACACAGAAAACACTTGAACGTCTCAAGCATGCAGAGTGATGGTAGATTACGTTATCCACATTTAAACCTGTTAATAGCCTGCTGAAAGAGAGAGAAGTGAACATGTGGGAGGTTTGACAGACAAAGTGAAAATACGATAATGAGGTTGACTGAAGTCCAGGAGACACAGAGGGAGACAATGAGGAGGACAGAATGAGAGAGCCGAACATAAAAACATAAAACGGCAAGATAAGCAGCTTTTGTCGTGTTTAGAGATTTGGTGAGTCGTGAACAAAATACCCTTTATGAAGCAAAAACTTTCTGTTTTTTTATTGATTGACCATCTGCAAAATATCTGAACTTATATTCTTGACTTTGAGTTTTTTGAATGCAGTTCAACCTTCTTGTGGTGCAGCAGAAATGTTCTGTCTTTTATCCAGTTGGCAGTCTGCATCTTAACATTGTGGGAATGCTTTCAACAGTTTATAAAGTTGCATGGTTTGCATAAAACCAAGTCGTCGTTCAACAGGAGTTTACACATGAAAATGATTAGAGGTAATTAGCTAATAGGAAGTGCCCTTTAAAAGTTCAATCATTGCAGGAAGTTGTTGTTGAGCTGCAAGCTAAAGCATAAATTCCTCCAGTTTTTCTCCCAGCTATAGAGACGGAAAGTTCTACAGTCAGTGTTTGTATGAACAGCCATGCATGCTGTCAGCGTGGGCCTTTTAGATATTTTTTCATTGTGAGTGTGTCCCCTCGTCTCTCCTCCAGGTGATTCGTATCATAAAGGAGCTGAAACAGAAATATCCCGACAAAGAGCTGGACCAGCTGGTGGAGCTGGCCAACTACTACGCACTGCTGCACCAACAGAAAAGCAGAGCCTTCTACCGCATACAGGTAAACACACACACACACACACACACACACACACACTATTCATGTATAGTCCCTGTCGTAAACACACAAGGTTTTCCAGACCTACATTAACACATAAAGTAGTTCAAGGATTTCATTTTCTTCTCATGCATCTTTTTACTTCTACGCCAGTACATCTCAACAGAAATATTGGGCTTTTTACTTCTCTACATCTATCTGACAGCTTAAGTTTCCTTAAAAATTAAGAGAGAAACAAAAACTTATAAATCATGGTTTGTTATAAATTGAACTACTCAACACCTGAAACAATAAGTCAATAAATCAATTAGTTGATCGGCTGCTTTTCTTGACTGTCGGTTGGACAAAATAAACATTGAGAAGGTGTCACTTTCACAATTTTTTCTAATCAATCAATCGATTAATCTAATGGAAAAAATAATCAGCAGATTAATTTATAGTGAAAATAATTAGTTGAGCTTCAACTTAACAACAATATAATGCTGTTTTTTACCTTAATGCATGAGTTATAATAGTCAAATTATATAATATATAATAGTATAACAGTCACAGGGGAAATGATTATTCTTTTGATACTTTGAGTACATTTCCCTGATTATACTTACATACTTTTACTAGACTTTGCCATGTGTATTGGGACTTGATGATCTGAATACTTCCTTCTCAACTGTTGAACCATTACATTTAAGACATTCCTGTCCTTTCTGGATTTATATATTTTGAAGAGTGAAAGGTTTTCTTTAAGACCTCCTCCTGTCTGTCTCCATCAAGGCGACTCGTATGATGATTGGAGCTGGAAACGTCCTGAAGAAGCATGCGGCCGACAACGCTCGCCGCACAGCCGTAACCGACGAGGAAGCACCAGAAGAAGAAGACCTGGGGATATGCAGCCGCATTTCATTTGAAAGTGCCCACAGTCAGTGCATGGAGAACTGTGGCGTTGTGACACTGGCTGTAGTCTGCCAAGGTAGTGAAATAAATAAGCTTATAATGATGAGTTTAAGTTCACTTGCTTCTCAGGATTTCCACACATTTACTTTGGAGCAGAGATTTGTCAGGATGTAAAAATATAACAGGTTACAAATTACATCGTAATTGTCCCTATGCAGCGCAATCTCTTCATATAACTGAACTGTAAAAGGTACATCTTACATAGGTTTTCATACACTGTCAGATACATTTAAATTGTTATGTTTTTATTCTTGCTGTTTAGGGGGTCTGGGAGAGAACACCTTCTATGTGGACTACAGGACAGAGGACGGTTCAGCCAACGCTGGGTCGGATTACGAGTACTGCGAAGGAACGCTGGTGTTCAAGCCTGGAGAGACTCGCAGAGATATTAAGGTAAGTCAAAGGCAGAGTGAGGAGAGATTTAATGGAGAAGAGCATTTAAAAACTGGGCACTAAAACCACCACAAACCACCTAAAAGACGTCATTTGCTTATTAAACTGCTTTCAGACATGGTTGAGGTGCTCGGACGTAGTGATGTAACGTTCGCAAACAATGGGACAGCTCTTTGGTATGAACAAAGGGAACTGAGTTATACTTGGTGAGAGCTGTTATTTTCATCATTGTGCCCAAATTTCACTGCCTGCCCCAGATCCGCTCCCCTTTATGTAAACAGTGCGCCAAGGCAACTTAATTTACACTTTTCACAGAGGGTAAATTTAAGGTAGTAAATTTCCTGAAAAGCAATTCAATATTTACAATGCAGATCATTGACTTTACGCATAAAGTTTTTTGTAAGCGTGAATGAATGTATCGGTAAAAACAATCGATAAAGTTATTTGTGGTGTTCCACAGGGTTAATTTGTAGGTCCTACGCTTTTTAACCTTTACTTGCTGCACAAGATACATTTTTATAGTTATGCTGATGACACACAGCTTTACTGTCAGGCTGCCATTGTAGACAGGCTACCATTGTAAATAAGAACCTGTTCTTAATGACTTAAATAAAAAGGAAAAATAAAAGGTAAAATAAATAAATATTTTACTGCCATGGTCTAAAATCATCTGGCCAAAGGACTGCGGTTGACAATTAGCCGACTGGCTAACACTGGCACATTTACAGAAATGTTGATTATTGTGTTGTCCTTTATAAATAAAAACACAAATACATTGCCATGTCACCTGATGACTCAGGGCCAACAAATACGCTTTTTAACTGCATTTTAGATATCAAGTCATAGATGACTATTAGATTATTTTTTACAGCTCAACCAGTACAAAACTAAAATATTGGTTATTGGTACTGATGCTCAAAGAGACAAACTCAATAAAAAAAATGCAAGCACTGGCTTTTAAACCTTGTTAACAAGTTAAAAACAAGGAGTGATCTTTGATTCTGACCTTAGTTTTTAACCTCACATCAGAAACATACTAACAATGCATTTTATCACCTAGAACATTGCCAGAGTGCAAACGTTTCTCTCCCAAGCCAATACAGAGATATTAATTAAGACAGGATTAAGTTTTGTAATGCTTTACTTTCTAGTCTCCTTAAAAAGAATATAGCTCAATTATAATTAGCTCGGCTGCACGTGTGTTGACCCGGACCATAAGGAGAGCCCACATTACAACAACCTTGACGTCTCTGCACTCGCTACCTTCAGAATTGATTCTTAAGGTCCTTATATTGGTTCAAAAAGCTTTTAATGGTCTTGGTCCTATCTATTTATCAGATTTGCTTTTTAGGCATGATCAGATCTGCATCTTCTGTTAGTGGCCTTTTAAATATCCCTAAAGTCAAAACAAAAAAATTAGACATCCTCTTCTTACTATGGCCCACGCCTCTGGGACAGGTTTCCCGAGGACCTGAAGGCAGCAAAGAAAGTTGATACTTTTAAAGCAACTCAAGACCTACTTTTAGTCTATCCGTCTATCTATATTCATGTTAGCCTGTTTTACTTCTTGGTGAATATTGGTATTTACCAAGTTAGAGTTTTAGAGTTTTAAATATCCACTAACCAGAAGGTCGGTGGTTCGACCCTTGGCCCCTGCAGTCTACATGTACAAGTGTTCTTGAGCGAGATACTGAACTGTGTGAATGTTATGCCTCACTCCTAACGAGCAGCTCGCACCTCTGCCATCAGTGTGTGTGTGTGTGTGTGTGTGTGTGTGTGTGTGTGTGTGTGTGTGAATGTTGCCTGGTGTTGTAAAACACTTTGACTGGTCGTAAGACTAGAAAAGCGCTATATATATTCAGCCCATTTACCATTGTGTCGTCATTTTGAGTATAATCTGAAAAGAAGGTACAACATTAAATGATCATTGCAAGTGAGTCGCTTCAAGGTCTTTTATCACAGATGTTCCCAATCTCGTTTTTTCTGCAATCTGATTTTAAGAAACCTACAATGTACAGTACCTTTTTAAAGGCGCATTATGCTGAGTGAATGAAAAGCATATAGCATGACTGCACGAGGTAAAGACGCAGTAAGATGGTTAATCTCCCCTCCGATAAGAAATACGAGAGCTGGGTGAGAGGAGAGTGATGCAGGAGCCTGAGGAGTTACATAACAGCAGCATGGGGAGGGCTGGGCATTAACATAACACACACTAAAATTGGCTCATCTTCCATGAGTAAATGGATGGACAAAAGCTTAGTGAGTACATTACAAAGGTCAATGTCATCTATTTCCAAAGCATACCGGTGGATTTCATCGATCACAGTGCCAGAAATGAGCAGCTGGGAAACCAATTAAACTTGAATGCCTCTGTCAGTTCCACTGTGGGACTCTGCTGATTAAACAAATGAGATTGGGTTGGCAGAGCCAGTAAAAGGTCTTGGTATCAGTACTCTGTTGTAACAAAGAGTCATCATTTTTAAATATGGGTGGTGATGGCGCAGATTCCCACTGTAGTACATCAGCCAATGTGTCCCTGAGCAAGACTTTTAACCTTGCTCCAGAGGCGTGCATCCTCTGATATATATAGCTTAAATAAAGCATCAGCTAAAATAATAATGTAATAATATCTACAGTATGTTCTTTTGAGTTGCAGAATTAATCTGATTTGCAACTCAGTGATGTAATGGAAGTGCAGCAAGATTACAACAGTGTTGCAAGTTATTTAAGTCTAAAAATATTGATTCAAATGGCAGATTGTACATCTGTGTGAATGTCTATTATTGCACTGGTCATATGACAAAAATACAGTCTTTCTTAATTCACTGTTCTCCTGAAAATGTCAATGTCAGAGTACCCAGTGCAAGGTGTAGTAAAGTAACATGATTGATTCCACCCAACGCTCTTTGCCAAGTACAAATCTCTACTTTCATTAATTTTGGGGCGTCTTATTCAATTTTGTAGAATTAGAAAAAAATAGTATTAGTATTAAATATAAATAGTATTGAGTACAAGTTGACATATTCCAGTCTGTGATTATCCATCAACATACATTCCTTTAATTTTAGTCTAAATACTTCCTAATTTCTGCTTTTCTATCTCAAACATTAGGTATAATTTCCTAAAAATGAGGTTTATTGATCATAAATTTGTCAAAAAAGTGCCATTCAAACATTCAAAAAAGCATTAAAAGTGTTGAAAAAAGGGACAAAAACGTAAGAGAAAGTTAAAAACATCGATAAAAAAGCATCAACAAAAGTGTTGATTTTCAATTTTGACGGGAAGACAACACGAGGGATAAGAAAGGAAAAAGCAAGGCTCTCTTTTTTAGCAACATCCTGATCACATTCACACCTGGAAGCTGTGCAGTACATCCACAGTCTGGTCTGTTTGTCACTGAGCGGCTCCACTGGAGCAGTTGGGTTAACCCTTGTGTTGTCTTTCCATTAACCATGAACTTGTCCTTCCAGGTCAAAATTGAAAATGAATATTGTTTTGTGCTTTTCCAATGGTTTTTGTCGCTTTTTCTGATTTATTTGTCACTTTTCCCAGCTTTTGGTGCTTTTGAGCTTGTTTAATAACAGGTTTTACACGTATTCTTGGAATTCATGGTCAACAAACCTCATTTATATCAAATTATACATAAGTTTTTACTTAAAAACGCAGAAATTAGGAATTATTTTGACTAATAGTTAAGATCAGAGGATGCTGACTGGATCACAGATGGGTCAGATGTCAAAGTTCAGTCCGGATACTGTTTTGTAACCATTAAAAAAAATGCTATAAGACTAAATAAAACACCCAAAAAATTCAATGAAAGTAATCAATTTTTACCTGAAGAATGTTGAATCATCCACGTTTTTTTGGGGGAAATTTGGTTGAAAGAAATCCATATTTCTGATATAAAACACTTCGAAACGGGTCAATCTGACCCAAAGACAACACAAGGGTTAAGGGCCTCAATGATGGTGATGGGGGGGGGGGGCAATCGCTGCTTTTCACTTTCCCCACCCAGGTTTATCCTGATGGTCCGGGGGATTGAACCAACAGTCACTAGCTTGCTTCTCTAACCTTAAGGCCACCACTGCCCCATGTTGCATTGCCTCCAGAACATCGTGATGTCTGAACCCATGGCAGGACGTGGTCTGGCTCATTAGATTACAGTGCCAACGTAATCCGATTTGGGAGCTTCTCCACCTGTCCGTTAATGCGCAACAGCGTGATGGGAACAGTTTCATATAGAAGAGAGATGTAACTGGAGCCTCTGTTGCTGAGGGAGATGCTCTCAGCCCTGCCTCCGCTTAATATTCAGCACAAGCATCCAGACCAGGATTGATGTCAATTCACTTTAAATTCATAAAATGAAACTGCATTTCAAATAATAATCGCCTGGGAAGTCTGGGATCTTTTATTCTGGTAACTTCTTATTGAGAAAACATTTAATATCAGCTCCTGTGAAATTCCACCCCCAGAGCTCAGTTTCTTGACTAAATGGATTCTTCTTAATAAATTGTGTAACAAACATGTTTGCCATCTCAAAACGCACACTAAATTGCAGTTATCCATCTAAGTTGTACTATCTACAGTTGCTGCTTGGTAAAGTTTCCTCTACCATCTATAAAGCATGTGTAATCAAAGGTTAAACTGACAATAAACAGACGTAAATCATTTAACCAATGCTTCTTTTCGCCAGTATAAGCACAGTAATATTCTTTAGATATATAATATATAGTATATAAGTACTGGACTCGCCGCTACACATCTGGCGCCTCATCCGGTTTCATTTCTTGTGTATGAAACTGGTAGAAACATTCAAGCAACTTTACAGCACCACATGGACTCTACCACCCCCCTCTCTTAGGTGTCAAAGTACAGTTTTCTGATCATTCATGCCTAAAGAGACCGTTCTTCTGTCTCTCTGCGTCTCCAGGTCGGCATAATCGACGACGACATATTCGAAGAGGACGAGCACTTCTTTGTGCGCCTGCTGAATTTGCGCATTGGCGACGCAGAAGGGATGTTCGAGAGCGACGAAGTGGGTTCTGCCCCCAAAGCTCGCTTCGTTGAGCCCCTGGTAGCTATGGTGACCATCCTGGATGACGACCACGCTGGCATCTTCACGTTCAGCGAGAACATGGTGCGGGTGAGCGAGAGCGTGGGCACAATGGAGGTGACGGTGGTGCGCAATTCAGGGGCCCGTGGCACCGTCATCCTGCCGTACTACACCGAGTCAGGCACCGCCAAGGCCGGGGAGGACTACGAGGAGGCTAGAGGAGAGCTGGAGTTCACCAACGACCAGACCACGTGAGGCAAACTAATCATTATTGTTTTTTTACACTTTATGTGTCCAAAATATGTTTTTACATTCTTAAACATTTGCAATGAGGAGAAGTGTGCACAACCTCCATCTTCTGTTGCTATGGGACATTCACTGCCTTGCTCAAAAGTATGTTGACAGTCTTTGATCTCAAGTGGGACAGACCAGTAAACCACTCCAGAAAGATCAGAAACTTAACTTGCCACAGAGCTTCTTGTCCCTGGGGGGAGGGGTAATATTCAGAGAAAAAACTCAAGAATTTGTAAGATTAAAGTCGTAAATTTCCAGAAAAAGAACTCCGATATTCTCTGACCAAGTACTTTGGTTAATAAAGTAGATTGTTGTAAATATTTATCATGGTGTGTCTCCTATATATATATATATATATATACTATATATACAGTACAGGCCAAAGATTTGAACACACCTTCTCATTCAATGCATTTCCTTTATTTTCATGACTATTTACATTGTAGATTATCACTGAAGGCATCAGAACTATGAATAAAGCAGTGGTTTCCTCTGCTATTTGACCATGAAGGCCTGATTCAGTCTCCTCTTAACAGTTGTTCTAGAGATGTGTCTGCTGCTAGAGCTCTGTGTGGTATTCATCTGCTCTCTAATCTGAGCTGCTGTTAACTTGTGATTTCTGAGGCTGGTGACTCAGATGAACTTATCCTCAGCAGCAGAGGGGACTCTTGGTCTTCCTTTCCTGGGGCGGTCCTCATGTAAGCCAGTTTTGTTGTAGCGCTTGATGGTTTTTGCGACTGCACTTGGGGACACATTCAAAGTTTTTGCAATTTCCCGGACCGACTGACCGTCATTTCTTAAAGTAATGATGGCCACTTGTTTCTCTTCACTTAGCTGATTGGTTCTTGCCATAATATGAATTCTACCAGTTGTCCAATAGGCTGTCGGCTGTGTATCAACCTGACTTCTGCAAAACACAACTGATGGTCCCAACCCCATTAATAAGGCCAGAAATCCCACTAATTAACCCTGACAAGGCCCACCTGTGAAGTGAAAACCATTTCAGGTGACTACCTCATGAAGCTCATTGAGAGAACACCGAGGGTTTGCAGCACTATCAAAAAAGCAAAGGGGGGGGGGGGGGGGGGTGTACTCTGAAGAAACTAGAATATAAGACATATTTTGAGTTATTTCACACTTTATTGTTAAGTACATAATTCCACATGTGTTCAATCATAGTTTTGAGGCCTTCAGTGATAATCTACAATGTAAATAGTCATGAAAATAAAGGAAACGCATTGAATGAGAAGGTGTGTTCAAACTTTTGGCCTGTACTGTATAAATTGTTGAGACACTGTTGCGTTTCTTTGGTTTTATGTTTGTGCAGCACATGTGAGAAACTCGATCGGACTGTTATTGATTCCAGCAGCTCTCGGGCTGATGTGAACTGGCAGGTTCATTGACTGACAGAGACCTGGATTAGGTGAGGTAGGCCTGGGGATGAGTGATGGTTGAGTGGATGGATCTCTAGTGTGACACTGGAAAACTATCTTGGCTCGGTGTCACCCTCAAACCAAAAAACTGGAACATATCTGCTGCTGGATTGACAATGTTGTCGTCTGTTTTACCTCATCTACAGCCAACAGCTTCCTCTTTCTGCCTTCTCTGCCCCTTACTGCTTGATCACTGATGCATTTACAAGCCTACGGATCCAACTTTGACTGTGAAAATCGCTGTGACTGCAGTTCCACAGTTCTTCATGCTTCTGTAGCCACATAAATTTGCCTCTCTGTGTCTTGTGACAAGGCTGCCTCTGCTCAGAGTTCAGTCATCTCTATTAGGAGAGCAGTCTCGGCTCCTCTTGGCCACAGCTTTTCATTTGGAGTGATACCAAGGACCTCTGCTGGGAACTGTTGGCTCACATCTATCTCCATCCTTGAATCCGTCCCTGAAACGAGGGGCGTTGTTTGTGGGGTGTTTTTTTTTTACTCCATCTTGTTTTTCTTGGATGCTGCATTCATCTTGACCAGGAGGCTGGGCTTAACTGTTTTCAATTAAATTTCATTTATAGTGTCAAATCATAACAGAAGTTATCTCGGGACACTTTACCGATCTAGACCACATTCTATAGTTTACAGAGACTCAACTATTCCCTCCATGAGCAAGCATTGGTGGTGAGGAACAGCTTCCCTTTAACAGTCAAAAACCTCGGACAGACCCCGACTCTTGCTGGGCGGCCATCTGCCACAGACACAGACACAGATATCCAGAAATATAATAATTATAGCAGTTGGTATGATTGAATGATATGATTAACAGTGATAATAAAGTATAGTAACAATAAAAATAATAGAACTATGACTAGTAATAAGACTAGTAGCAGTGCAGGGACATCTATACATATTTGATTGAATCAGCAGGCATCATTAGGTTAAGGGCGATATGGAGAAAATCCTCTATCGATACCACAACGATATTGTAGTGTTGACACTTGGTGCCTTCACAAAATATTTACATAATGTGATTTTTGATAAACAATCATCAGTTTTGTGGATATAAAGACTAAGTGGGTAAAGGCAAACAATAGAGCAGTTACAACAGTTTGCTAAGTTCAGAAAATGGCATCACTTTACTGTAATGCAGCCTTTAAAACCAGGAAAAGACACCACTTGTAAGACAATATCAAGTCACATATCACAATATCGATATAATATTGATATATTGCCCAGCTCTAGGTTAAGTGCAGTCTGTAAAGTACCAACCTTTTAATAGCCAACTGTTTGATCTACAACTAAAAGTCTCAGTCAACCCGCAACATCTCCTTATCTTTCCCCAAAAAGGCGGTGCGGCCTGGGTGATTGACCGCTAGATGACGCAATGCCGGTCTGGTCTATTGGCTGTGACGCTTTGAGGAATTTGTCAATTAAATATACTTTATTTTCATGTTTTTTGTGTTAGCACAGTTTTTAACTTTCAGCATGGTCCTTATTACTGTTACTCTGCCGTCAATCAGTTTTATTATCCTTCTGTCTGCTCATCCTCACCTCATTTAATCATCTCCTTCCACTATCACCACAATTTCTACGACACATTGCTCTCCCATCAAGGTGACAGATTGACTACATCTCTTAGTCTCTCTCTTTTTTCACCTTCTTTCACTTTCTGTCCATCAATTCCTTCCTTTGATGATTTTCAGTTTTCCCTTGCTGTGGGTCTTCTCTCTCTCTTTTTCCTCCTGTTTCTTTCTCTCTACCCTTACATCGCTCCGTCCGTCTCCCTCCCTTCTTTACCTCCCTTTTTCAATTCCTCGTCTATTTTAACCATCTCCTCCATCTTTCATTTTCTCTCTGTCTGTTGTCAGTGGGATTTAGCTTTTTTTCATACTTCTTTACTTTCATCCTCTGCTCCCACCTTTATCTGAATTGAAATTATTGAGAGTCTCTGCGTCCTGCTGCCTTCTGCTGTGATTTACACAGCAGCAGGTCCTGATCAGACAACAGCAGGGAGACTAATCGTATTCACAGATGCTTCCCTACATACAGTACATATGTTTGTTACAATTCAAAATTCTAATAAAACACTTTGGTTTCTGTGTGTGTGTGTGTGTGTGTGTGTGTGTGTGTGTGTGTGTGTGTGTGTGTGTGTGTGTGTGTGTGTGTGTGTGTGCGTGCGCGCGCAGTCAGACTTTCCAGGTGAGGATAATTGATGATGAGGAATATGAAAAACATGAAAACTTCTTCATTGTGTTGGAGGAGCCACGCTGGCTTAAGAGAGGAATCTCAGGTATGTATTTATACTGTGTTCTTTTTCTGACTTGATTGGTAATGAGCAGAACCATGGCTCAGGGTGGGGGGCATCTGCCTCGACCGGTTGGTGGTGAGAGAGAGAGAGAGAGACAGACAGACAGAGAGAGAGAGAGAGAGAAACAGAATTGTAGCAGAGGGTGTGGAGCAGGAACATGGAGGCAGCAGGTGACTCCAACCACAGATCCAGAGTCAAGACCACCTGCAGGAAGCGATAGGAGGAGAGAGGAGAGGGGCAAGAGAGCACAAGACTCCGGGAAAGGGAAGAAGTTGAGTTAGTAACATGCATTAATGGAATGAGTTTGCATACATAGTGATGAATGAGTAGAGAACAGGAGAAAATCAAGTTGTACTCAAACCACAAAGAAATCTCTAATTTCAATCAAGGTAACAGTTCTTTACATTTGGTCTTGCCATAAGCTGTCATAAATTGACTTTTTATCCAGTTTTAAGCCACATTTTTACGATATTTAGGTCTTGGTGGATTTAACTATATATTTGATTGAATAGATTGTAGTTTTCAGACTATCTTAAGATATATATCTTAAGCTACAGACGCTCCCCCGACGTTCCAAACGCCGTTGGAGAGAAGCAGATTTTTAACGTGACACTGCTTTATTCAGTGTTTTACCCTCCTGTTGTCCTCGGGACCCCTTTAAAAAAGTCTATATTGGAAATTTGGATTTCTTTTTAACCAAATTACCACAAAAAAATGGATTGGCGAGACCCCTACCGGAAGTAAATTACACATTGCGCATTTAAAATGAATCCAACCGACTGCAAACTTTTGTGCTGTTCTAGTTGGTGTATTCTGTGTTTTGCTGCGGCGGGGTCATTGGCTTTTCACTTTTGTTGTGTTTGTTTTGTTTTTTAGCTGCTTCAGTGACCCACTTCACCCACAGGGATCAATAAAGTTTTCTTAGACAGCGGCAGCCTCTAGCTCGTCCAGTAAGAGCGTTCGCCCCATGTTGGCTGAGTCCAACCTGCTACCCTTTGCTGCGTGTCATCCCCCATCTCTCCCCCTTTCCAGTCTGTCCCTTATCACGATAATAAAGGGCAAAAAGCCCCCAAAAATCATCTTTAAAAAAAAAAATATTCAGGGATCCGTGCACTCATCCTTTACCTGTAACTACATAAACACCAGGGCTGAGCCGTCACCACAGTGTGTTATTAACTTAGAGGTTACAAAACTACTAGCTGCTGTCAGATAGAGAGTTAAGAGGAGAAAGTTTTGTTGATGGTAAATAAGAAAAGATAGATAAACCTTTTGTTGTCATTGCAAAGAGACCCATACAATGAAATTGTGAGTGCCACAACTGAAGGTGCATTAGAGTTAATAAACAAGATAGACAATAAATTAACTTAATTATTTAAGACATAAAAACACTAACAATGGGACAGGACAAATAGTGCCCATGGTGTATGAATATTGTAATATGATTGCAGGATGATAAAGGCAAGTTAATGGTTTGGATGTACTTGAGTGTTTTGATGGTCCATGGAAATAAACTTAAATACTACAGTGAGGGGGATCACAGGGATTCTGTGAGTTTGTGTTTGCACTTTGATCTTTGATGTATTATTAGCTGTTGCTGTCAGGCTGAATGTGTGAGTGTGAGTAATACATCCCTGCTCTCTTTACCCTCCCTCTCTGTTCTTTTCACAGCTCTGCTGCTCAACCAAGGTAAGACCATTTGATTTGATTGGATTTTGATTTATTTTATTTTTACAACAAAAACATTAAGACAGTATTATATGTTACACAGAAAAGATGTGATGGATAATTGCCAAAAAACCCTCCAAGGGACTTAATAAGTGGCAATCTCCACAGAAACAATTATATTTAACAATTTAAAAACAATTTATATGTTATTATGTAAAACAAAAACACATTTCTTTGTATAAAACGACTTAAAATTACATTTAGAGCACAAACCCAAATGGAAAATTCAGACAACTTAGGAGAAACAATTTGACTCTCAATTTAAACTGTTCCTTAGAAAGCTCAATGAGTAAAGTGGGAAGACTGTTCCATATCTTTGACCCTCTATACAATACACTAAACTGTGTTTGAGTCGTACGAGAGTAGGGAGGCCTAATAAGACAACTACTATGAGTCGGATACTGATGAAATTCATTATTAAAAGTAAAAATATCTGATTATTCCTTACGTTTCAAGCTAAAGATTGTTCCACTTCCGATATTGCTCCGTTGCCGCCAGAAAATCCAATGGATTTCATTCATTTGGGCTGGATATTCATTGCCTTGGGCTTCCTTTGTGTTGGCATTTTAAACTCTAAGGTGGATTTCTGAGGACTATGGTTACCTGGTCCTCAGATCTCGGCAGGGTAAATCCAGACAGCTAGCTAGACTATCTGTCCAATCTGAGGACTATGGTTACCTGGTCCTCAGATCTCTGCAGGGTAAATCCAGACAGCTAGCTAGACTATCTGTCCAATCTGAGGACTATGGTTACCTGGTCCTCAGATCTCGGCAGGGTAAATCCAGACAGCTAGCTAGACTATCTGTCCAATCTGAGGACTATGGTTACCTGGTCCTCAGGTCTCTGCAGGGTAAATCCAGACAGCTAGCTAGACTATCTGTCCAATCTGAGGACTATGGTTACCTGGTCCTCAGATCTCTGCAGGGTAAATCCAGACAGCTAGCTAGACTATCTGTCCAATCTGAGGACTATGGTTACCTGGTCCTCAGATCTCTGCAGGGTAAATCCAGACAGCTAGCTAGACTATCTGTCCAATCTGAGGACTATGGTTACCTGGTCCTCAGATCTCTGCAGGGTAAATCCAGACAGCTAGCTAGACTATCTGTCCAATCTGAGGACTATGGTTACCTGGTCCTCAGATCTCTGCAGGGTAAATCCAGACAGCTAGCTAGACTATCTGTCCAATCTGAGGACTATGGTTACCTGGTCCTCAGGTCTCTGCAGGGTAAATCCAGACAGCTAGCTAGACTATCTGTCCAATCTGAGGACTATGGTTACCTGGTCCTCAGGTCTCTGCAGGGTAAATCCAGACAGCTAGCTAGACTATCTGTCCAATCTGAGGACTATGGTTACCTGGTCCTCAGATCTCTGCAGGGTAAATCCAGACAGCTAGCTAGACTATCTGTCCAATCTGAGGACTATGGTTACCTGGTCCTCAGGTCTCTGCAGGGTAAATCCAGACAGCTAGCTAGACTATCTGTCCAATCTGAGGACTATGGTTACCTGGTCCTCAGGTCTCTGCAGGGTAAATCCAGACAGCTAGCTAGACTATCTGTCCAATCTGAGGACTATGGTTACCTGGTCCTCAGATCTCTGCAGGGTAAATCCAGACAGCTTGCTAGACTATCTGTCCAATCTGAGGACTATGGTTACCTGGTCCTCAGATCTCTGCAGGGTAAATCCAGACAGCTAGCTAGACTATCTGTCCAATCTGAGGACTATGGTTACCTGGTCCTCAGATCTCTGCAGGGTAAATCCAGACAGCTAGCTAGACTATCTGTCCAATCTGAGTTCTTTGTTTCTGAACGTACACATGTTCCACCAAAACGAGTTCCTTCTGAGCCTATTTTGCAGCGGAACCGCGGCTTTTCTCCGGTGCTTAGCGCCGTCCAAGACGATTGTGATTGGTTTAAAGAAAGGCCAATAAACCAGAGCACGTTTTCATCCCATCCCTGAAAGCTGTGTGGACGAGCCAGACCTTCCTCCAGAACGCTTTGGAGGAGGGTCTGGCAAAGCGAGACTAGGCTGCAACTAAAGATTATTTTTTATTATCAATTCATCTGCAGATTGTTTTCTTGATTTGTCAATTTATTGTGTGTTTTATAGAATGTCAGAAAATTGCCCAATTTCCTTAAGTCAAAGATGATCTCTTCAATTGTCCTGTTTTATCCCACCAGCAGTCATTATTCAGCGTTATAAAACATAGAAAAGCAAAAGCAAAAGCAAAAAATTCTCATAACTGAGAAACAGAAACAAGGAAATGTTTGGTATTTTTCGCTGATTTTAGAGGAAGCAAAATTTGAATCCAAAAATGTGACTCTCAGCACAGCACAATTGAACAGGTCGGAAATAAATGCTTACAAATGAGTCGGCGCTCCACAGTCTGGGCTCTGTTTGTGTGCTGATGCAGATGGATCATCGGCCTTTCTCACACCGCCAAATGCAGAAGCTTATAGGCCTGCCGTGGCTGTACTTTATCATATACATCTTACTATACTTAAGTATTTTGCTTTTTATGACAAAAAAACTTAATTTGAAGCCGTGTGTGGGACGCAAAAGAAAAGTATAACTCTAAAACTTGAGGTCTGATTTGGTTATAAGGAAATTGTTTGTATGGATTTCACTGAAATCGAAGAGAGCAGCAGAAAGAATGAAGTAAGTCTGGGATGTGTTTATTGATTTTTGGAAGGAGAGCGCCTCCTCCACGCTCACTAACAACCCATTGATTTAAGTTTAGATTAATTTTGAGCCGGACGTCGTCTGAGCTCGTGACAAATCAAAATATACTAATGAAAAACACAATTTTCTCCAACTAGCAGCAGCTGAATCCAAAGAAGACGAGATTTGTCAATAATAATCCAGCCAGAATGCTTTTTAGTGCCTAGTAAAGCGGATTTATTTATTCATTTCCCCAGTGTGCACAAGTAACTGACATCATGTGTTTTGTCTGATGAGGTACTTTATATATTTATACTTGATATAGAACTTTCCAAAATGTAAAATGCCTCTTGGAGCACAAAGCAACAGAGCAGCTTTAAGCTCAAATGACTGACTATTAGATGCAGCCAAAGCCAAATTCAGAGGCTAAAGGATCTCAGAGGCTAAAGGATCCATTTAAAGTGCACCGATAGCGGGAGGCTGCGCAAAATCAATGTCCTGAAGGTGATTAATTGTTCTCCCCGGGTGCAGGCGGTCTTTATAGAGTCGATCTTCTGGTGAAGGCTGGACGATGTTGCTGCTGATGTTTGAGCGTGTGCATGCTAGTGTGTGCATTAACGCGTGTCTGTGTTTATGACAGCTTGAAATAGTGTCAAGGATGGAGGCAAAGTTGCCATATGCTGCTTAACTACTACAATCTTTTCATTATTAAACATAGGGCGCCTTTCAAGAGAGAGAGGAGAGCTATAATCTCTGCCTGCTCTTCACACACACACACACACACACACAAGCAAACCCCGTCTCCATCCTCCTGGTCTGTTTATTTCCCTTCTCTCTCACTCCTGAGCAGAAGGAACAAATGTGAAAAAGCCTCTTACACAGAGAGTCTTTCTAAAAGAAGTGTTTCTAAAGCTCTTTGTGGATCACCAGACTCTAACAACCTCTCTTTGGTAAAGAGAAGAGACTTGAATCTCTGATTGGCTCACTTTCTCAGTTATTTCTGTGTGTTGAGCTCTTCTGTTGCTACGTCAATAACACAGACCCCGTGTCAGCATTAATCCTCTCTTCTTGCAAACTGTTAGCTCCCCATCTCTCGCTCTAATACTGCATGGTAGCGCTCGAAGAAGAGACTCAAAAATGGATTGATATTATCAAGAGGCACAAGGTTAAGCTTTGTGTAAAGTGATAGTCGCTTCATCTCGTCTGTCTTTGTATCATTCAAAACTGCTGAAGAGACTACATGTCTAGCAAGGAAAATGGTTTGTGTTGTGCTACCGCAACCGCTGAATTCCCCCTCTGGGTATGAATAAAGGATTATCTGATCTTATATTTTGCAGACAGTACTAGAAGCCTTGGCATGCAACGTTTAGGTCTAAGATCCGAGCTGGATTGAGATTACATCATATGTACCTTGGCAAAAACACAAAATACATTATCCATGGCACCAATCGTCCATTATGTTTAAATCATTTATTAAGCAAAAAAGACTCTCCGCTTCCTGCTTTACACACACAATAGGATTTGCTCCACTCAGCTTTATATCATTGTAAACTGGATATATTTGGGATTGTGCAGTTTGCCACAGACTTAGCCCAAGATTTTACTACACCCATCTCACACGGTCCGAGGCGCCTTCGTCTAAACAGAATATTTTCTGTTTGATTCTGGACTTCAGCTAAGCAGCAAACCAATCAAAAGTTGGTGTTTCCTTCTGTAGATCCACCTCTCTGATCTTTCTTTGTGACGCGGCTGTTGTTTTTCTGCTTACACACACACACACACACACACACACAGATATCCATCTGTCATCCTCTCATGTCCCTCTCCCACGCTGTGTGAGAACACCATAGACGCAGACTCGGATACATATTTCAGACGTGTTGATGCATTGCAGCTTGAAATAAAATGCTGACTCACAATCTATTATTGATAGCGGTAGAACTTGGAAATATTTGTGACATGCACTTTAGTTTCAATCCACGCTCACCCTTGGTGTCCTTCTCGTTTCCTTCCCATCACCTCTCCCTCCCACAGAGGGGGCGGAGGGGCAGATGAGTGCTGAGGAGGAAGAGGCTCGCAAGATAGCCGAGATGGGGAAGCCGATCCTGGGAGAGCACAGCCGCCTGGAGGTGGTCATCGAGGAGTCGTACGAATTCAAGGTGCAGCATTCATGTATATGTTTTCCTCTGGAAGAACAGCACCCTCTCTGTGTTTTGTGCTCGTTTATTCCACCAATAGTCTGTGCTTTGTTTTTTGTTCTTAAGTCCTTAAGATAAATGTGTGGATGGCCTTATTGATGGTAGCTCATCGCAGCTGCAGACTGCAGAAGTCCAGTGGTGGCTTTGAGATCCAAACAACTCTAATAACTCCAGAGTGCTTGAAAGTCTATAAGTGAAAGCATTTATTGAAAGAAAATTAATGTAATAACTTCTGAACATCATAACTGGAAAGATCTTATGCTTTAAACTATATTTGTCTGTGTTTGACTGAAAATGTTCATTCTCTGGACTGCCACACACAATGGGAGGCACCCACATGCACATATACTGTATAAGGTGCAATTTAACAGCACACGCCTTCATATGGCTCTATACCCTTGTAATGTCTTTGCATTCAAACAATATTTACAAAACCAAAATAAAAAAAAATCTATCTGGCTCTAACAGCAGCTTTAAAGTGTTTTACTCAACTAATTGTATTGTATTTAAAATAATAATAAAAATGGAAAAAAAGCCTGCTTTACGCTGCAGTACAATAGCAGAGAAGTAGAGTTAAACATTTAATGTATGTACTGTATATATAGTATGTCATTCCCATCTAAATGTAAAAACCAGAGCAGAAATGTTTACTCTTGTGGTCCTGCACTGTAGACGGTGTTGGGCACTGATATTGTGGTCAAAAAGGCTCTTTTGGACTTGTTATATAATACACCTTTACACTCTCTCTCTCGCACTAGTGAACCCGGGTCTTAACCCCCTCGGGGAGCAAGTCTATAGATATGCCGCCTGCCTCTCAGGCTGTCACTGCGATCCCCTGTGCACAGAGAGAAGAATCGGAGGAAGCGGACCACAAGCAATCCAAATATTTGAAATGTGCATTGAGCTCAGGCATATTTGAAGCAAATGAAAGCAGCCACCACTGCCACAAATACCCTCTTCCAGCCACTCTAGGCAATAACATTAGTGTAATTTACTGGCATAGCCATAAGCCTCAATTCACAAAGGTCCAACACACAGAAAAATGTTATATTGCCAATCCATTTATTGCCCTTAAGAAAATTAAAACAATGTGAATCCTAATTAGGGAAAAAGCTCCCTCGTGTGCGGTTTAACTTTTTGTGAAGTAAATCGAATGCTGTTTTACCAGAAGCGCTGAGGGAAGTATTGTATTCTTTTAATACGCACAGAATAAATTAGTTAAATTTACTATAACTCTTTTTTATCATCAGCACTCATGTCTGTAATTGAATCAGTGGGTGAAATACCCTCAAACATACAGTAATAACAGCAGTGTGTTGTGTGTCTGTTGTCACAATAAGCAGTGGAAACTGGTTGCTGGCTTCATCAGGTTAAAGTTACATTAAATATGGTTGTGCATCTACATTTCTAAGGAAACCTCGGTCCGTATAAGCCCTCTTGTACTCGTTTACACTTTCCCTAAATAACATAGAAATTAACTGAGCAAAGAAATCAAACCTCCGCCTCACTTTGAGCCAATTCATAGCCAGTAATAACAGAAGGAGAAAGAGTACAAAATGAGAACTAAACAAACATCAACAAAAGAGAGTTGTTCTATCATCACTCAATACACACTCCATTAAAAATCAATTTCTCTCATATGATTACAAAGTCACTTGACCCCCCTGTGGACATTTATAATAAGCCTCGTCTCTTATGATTTGCGGGTGGTGAGAACCAACTGGAGGAATAATGCAATTCAGGATGATTGGCATTTAGTACACAGGAGATCAATGTGAGTGGACCGGGGGTCTCTGTCTGCTAGGTAGGTTTTACTGTCTGCTTATTTTCATATTTTGTAGATAAACTTACTGAAGTGTGTTTCCCTCAAAAAGGAAAATCACAGCAAAACAACGTTTTTTACTTAGTTGTTACAGTGTGTGTCGACACAATCAGCATTTCTGTTCATATGTAGATGTTTTTCTTACTGTTGTTTTTACTTTAAAGCAATTTAAAGGTGTAGTTTGTCCAGTTTGCTCCAATAGATATGGAGTTTGATTTGGTTGAGTGGGAAATCAAGTCCTCTACAAATAAAGTGGAAAAACAGCACGACTGGATAGAGGTGAAACACATGGAGAGGACAATGTCTTTGCTTGTGTCTCAGGTTATTTTACCCTTTTGAGTTTATAGTCAATACAAATTAAACATCAATCGAGCCAGCAGAGGCTGATAAATCTCAACTTTCCCCCCCTTTTTTCATAATGCAATCCAATAACAACTTTTGGGGTAAACTGACATAAATTCTCTTAAAAAATTGTATTTCTCAAGTCTTTAAAGAGCTCCCTCCAGAGCCACATAAGATTGTAGCGCTCCTTGTGTGTAAAAAATGGGGAGGGGAGGTGGCTTTAAATCATCCATCCATCCATCCATCCATCCATCCATCCATCTTCATCCGCTTATCCGGTATCGGGTCGGGGGGGCAGCAGCTCCAGCAGGGAACCCCAAACTTCCCTTCCCCGAGCCACATCACATGGCTTTAAATCATGATGTTTAAATTGGAATTTTAATTCATCTTTAAATTTCAACCTCAGATTTTCTTGAAGTTTCTTATTTCAAACTCAAATTAAAAAAGAAAGAAAGATTGAAGTCCTTGATTCCCGTGCAGCTAACAGCCTCAGCCTCACCTGAGGGACTCTGGCACCTGGTCTGTAATTGGGTGCTAATGAAGTGTGTTTGTGCTTCTGATTGGCAGAGCACCGTTGACAAGCTAATTAAGAAGACCAACTTGGCTCTGGTGATCGGCACACACTCCTGGAGGGAACAGTTTGTGGAGGCGGTCACTGTCAGCGCAGGTGAGCTGTGTGTATGTGTGTGTGTGTGTGTGTGTGTGTGTGTGTGTGTGTGTGTGTGTGTGTGTGTGTGTGCACATGTGTACGCACACATTGGTGTCACAAGGGGAGGCTGACACAATTATACTACACAGCAGGCCAGGTGTGATTCAGCATTCGTTGTCATCATTCTGTATAATGTGCTTTAAGCTCTCTAATTACTGTTTATCTCTATCTATCTATCTATCTATCTATCTATCTATCTATCTATCTATTAGAGGTCTTGGCCTTGTTGTCTTGACTGTTATGCGGTGGCCCTGACAGCTCACCACGCTGCAAATACACAAACAAATACAGATGTATATGTTAGCTGGTTATAGCTACTGTCAGAGATGTCACCACCAAGTTATGATCCAAATAAATGGCAAATTAATACTTTAATGGTTTGAAACAAAATAAGTTGCAGTTTGAAATGTATACCAAACTTTTCTCGAATAAAAGAATAGGCGGCAATTTCTCAATTATTTTAATTGTTGGGAATGATCAACACACACTGCTCAAGGGTGAATAAAATGGGCTGCCAACGTTGTGTTTACTTGTTTGTTTTTGTATTTACAGTTATCAGAACATCAGTGAAAAACAAAAAAGTTAAGCAAAGTGTTTGTAGTAAACATAGAAAGTACAACATTGAATCCTAAAGTATCATGTATCTATTTACATTGTCAATTTTTGATTTATTTGAGTCAATAAAACTCTATAACAGCAGATGTCAAGGATTTTAACCTCCAACCTGCCTTTGAGTTTGTGTATTGGGTTCTGACACAACATTGTGAAATATTGATGAGTTCAAAACCATGAACGAAGAGATCAGTGTTATTATTCAACCATAAGTCATCAGGAGGGAGTCGGATTTGTAATTAAAGGCCATCATCTGGTGCAATGTTTCCCAAACTTAGGGTCGGGACCCAAAATGGGTCGCAGACCCGTTTTATTGGGTCGCCAATTGGCAGAGTAAAATGCATATCAATCTTATGTGAATGAGCGTTCCTTTATGCTACACTGGTCTGGTCAGCTCAGATGCTGTGGGGGGGGGGGGGTTCTCTCTCTCTTCTTTTTAAAATGAATAAACTGGACACACATCTTCAAACAAGACATTCACATTATCGGGGAACGTCCAAACAATGTTTCCTTTGCAAAGAAGAATCCTTCAAGAAACAGTGTTTTGACAGCGGAGAAGTCATTACATTTTGTCTGTTGGTGTACATTTAGCATTTTAAATAATATTTTTGTGTGTCAGTTAATTTGTGACGGCGTTGCTAGCCGCTGTTGTCCGTCTGGCGGGCTTGTTACTAATGTGGATTAGGCAGCAAAGTGCGTATTTGACCTTGTTTTTTGTAACGTGGGTGTTGTGTTTGTGTTACTCGAGCGTGGGAGACTAATGTAACGGGAAGAAGTGAGTGGTCGTTTTTAATGATTCTCCCTGTTATCTATCAGGCATTCAAAGGGAACCGAGCAGCGCTGAAGGCATCGTTATAATGTAATAAATATACTTCACATGCATTTAAATTCATAGTTTGTTCCGTCTTTTGTCCACAGTTTAAAAATGTAGATGTTACAATGAATCATGGTGTATTTTTGTAAATTTGGGTCCCGGGGAGACACCAAATTTCTCTTTTGGGTCTTGAGCTGAAAAGGTTTGGGAACCACTGATCTAGTGGAAGTACCAGTTCACTGTGTTTGTATTTTAATACTAATGTGGCAGTCTGACAGTGTGTACTGTGAAGTAGAGTTTATGTACATCTTTTACATTTTTTAAAGCTGTTCCGACTCTTATCTTCTCTGTGATGTTGTCTAACGTTCCTCCGGTTTTTCTCCCTTCAGGCGACGGCGACGACGACGAGGAGGGTCGTGAAGAGCGCCTTCCATCTTGTTACGACTACTTCATGCATTTCGTCACCGTCTTCTGGAAGGTTCTGTTCGCCTGCGTCCCGCCCACAGAGTACTGGAACGGCTGGGCCTGCTTCTTAGTCTCCATCTGCGTCATCGGCCTCCTCACCGCATTCATCGGAGATTTGGCGTCACATTTCGGCTGCACCGTCGGGCTCCGGGACACCGTCACTGCTGTGGTGTTTGTGGCATTGGGAACTTCTATTCCAGGTGAGTGAAGATCCTCTTTCACTGTGAGACAACCCACAACAGACCAGTTGACATAACCACAGCTTATTTATTTATTTTTTTAAATTGAATGACTCTCAAATTGGAATTTGAAAAAATACATCACAACCACCATACCACATTCATTTGCCATTCTAGCAGTCATTCATGTACAAGATTAAAAAGAAATGACAGAAGAACCCGTCGGAGACAAGAACAACACTGACCCTGGCATACTGACCTGTCGGTCAAGAAATACACAGTCCACTTAATGAGATTTAGTTTCTCTGCTGGAATAACACAAAGCCTCCACCTGCTCTGTAAGCCAACTGATGTACGTGGACGCTCATGTGCCGAAGTATCACTTATCAACCAGTTTTGTAAAAGCCGTTCATTGCTAAGAAGATGAGAACAGCTGTGTGGTTATTTTGTGTCTCTTTGAAGTCATATGGTTGACTACAGGACCACAGGGCATAGACCCAGGGACCCAAGTTATCTGGGGGCCTCTATGGTCAGTAATCCATCCATGGCTGCGAGAGTCCACAAGGGTTTCCATGACGTAATTTTGTCATCTGCCCTGAGATTTCTGGAAAGCGTTGGTATGCAGCTCAAAATGTATCGGCGTTTATTAGTGTTGCTTCTTTTTCTTCTTCTTTTTTTGTGTGCTTGTGTTCTCTCTTTTCAGACACCTTTGCTAGCAAAGTGGCCGCCATGCAGGACCAGCACGCTGATGCATCCATCGGTAACGTCACCGGTAGCAACGCTGTCAACGTGTTCCTTGGGATCGGCGTGGCGTGGTCGGTGGCTTCCATCTACTGGAAAATCAAAGGAAAGGAGTTCAAGGTGGACCCGGGGTCGCTGGCCTTCTCCGTCACACTCTTCACCATCTTCGCTTTCGTCTGCATGGGGGTGCTGATGTTCAGACGCCGGCCCTCCATCGGCGGAGAGCTCGGCGGCCCAAGGGGGGCTCGCCTCGTCACCAGCCTGCTGTTCCTGGGTCTGTGGTTCCTCTACATCCTCTTCTCCAGCCTGGAGGCTTACTGCCACATCAGCGGCTTTTAAACAGGAGACGGAAAAAGTTCTGGAAGAGTATTCCACAGCAACACACACACATACTTTAACACCCAGTCCATACAGTTCACAGTTCGACATGAAACAAGTGTAAGATTCATCTGGCTTACTGCGGCCTGGATGGGTCCTGGTCTTTGATGCAAGGACACTTAAACACACACACACACACACTCTATGTACGCATGTAAACAGATCATAACAAACACGCACACACATTTACAGGCATGATGAAGGGCAAGAAGAAGTGTTTGTGAGGGGCGAGAGATGTGTAAATGCAAAAAGTCACTGCAGCAAAGTTAGCAGAGAGAAGATGGAGAGAGAAAGAGAGTGATTGTGAAGTTGAGATTTTAGAGGTATAAAGAAAGTCAGGTCAGCCTCTGGAGTCTTATTTCATTGTAAAGCCAGTTGGGTTTAGGTTGGATCCGAGGAGTTGTCCTCTGGGATCAGACCACTAATAGAGAAGAGGAACAGAATCCTGTGCACACCAGACTTAACGTAATCTATCTGAGTTTCACTGAAGAAACAACACTTTTGTTTCCTACTACAAAACCTGTCCTGCCCGCTTCTCCTTTGTATTACTGTCTTTACTGGTACAGCTACACTGAGGGGGTGGAGCGAGGAAAAAAAGGAGTGAAATGTTTACAATAACAATATCATTACGTTTGTTTACTACAGGAAGTTCTCATAAAGAGGTGAAGCTTGTCTGACACACTGTATATATGAAGGTGGTTCTCCAAAACTAGTGTACTACACATGTAGAGTGTAGTGTTTTCAGTAGGCAGACGATGCCTACCACTGACAGTCAGAGAGAGTGGAAACACGTAGCTACCATTCTGTATAGACAGTCAAATTACATCGAGAAAAAAAAGTCAGGTCTCTGCTTCAATGTTTTTAAAAAAATCCATGCACAGACTGGACCGCTGCCCACAGATCACAAACATTAGTGAAGACAATTCAAAGTGTGGTGATGATTTTTGGGAACAAATTATTAGAATGTCTTAGCTGACCAAACAAATGAATGATAAACTGGTGAAATAAAGGTTTATGAAAAGCCATACATCCCTAGCATCCTGCGTTCCCGTCAGATGTCTTTTTACAAGAAGGTTGCCATGGTTTCCCCTCTCTGACAGTATATCAAACTGACAGATCTTTTTTGCATGCAGAGCCAAATATTGAACATCTTCACACATTAAGTCCCAAATATACTTTGTGAAATGGAATAATCCGAATCCACCTGTAAATTACATCCCTGTATTTGTGGAAATAAGTGAGGTGTTTGATCTGAGAGGAACAAAAAAGGACATTTTCCTCCTCAGAAGGACCAAATATGTTTACACACACACACACACACACTCTCTGTGTGGAGTGTAATCAAAACACATGTGAAACCTTTGTTCAAAGTTTTTTTCTCCATCCAGATGGACTGAGATCTGAGACACTGAACTGCCATCAGCCATCACCGTGGCATCGTGGGTAGTAACAGAGTAATCCATTACTGTGGCATTGTGGGTAGTAACAGAGTAATCCATTACGGTGGCTTCTAGAGCCAGTAAATTACAATTAAGTCATTTAAAAACTGAAAAAAAACAGATTCCAACCATCATTGTTCAGTCTACAGCATGTTGATGAGGACACAAGATCCTAATCCAAACTTTAATTAGGATGCAGGGTGCTAGTCTGTATTACACTCATGCGTCACTATGGCACCTATACAATGCCTTAAGGAAAACTCTCAAGTAAAAATCTAGTATTCAAGCTTTGGGTTGTACAAAGCTGCACTTTATTTAATGTAACTAAACCATGCTGTGTTTTTCTCCTTCCTTTAGTCAACAACCTATTAGTGTGCAGTACATGAGTCCCTGGAGTAAACTATGAAGTGTCTAAAGTTTCTACATCAGGTTTCTTGTCCTGCGGAAAGGGATTGTTGTAATTCATCCCTGCCCATCCATCTGTGCTTATAGCACAATACGAGACATTTTAACTAAGGTCTATCATCTAATATTCTTCAGAGTTCGTTTACAGTCTGTAGATCAACAGCCGACAATGGTTCGCTGATAGTCAGCCTCATCAGCGGTTCAAATCAAAGACAGTTTCTATAGTCATAGTACCATAGCATAGGCTGTTTTCAGTGGAAAACACTGCCGTTCGAGGCATGCATGTGTTGCTTAGTATTGCATGGCAGAGTTGAAACATACAGTTTAAATGTTCACATGCTATTGAAACTACTGGCTGCTTAATAGACAGAAAAAAACAACCAGAATGCACAAATAAAAACAGTACGAAGCAGTGTAAACTGCTGTGGACATTTCAGGTTTATTACTTTTAAAGGTCCCATGGCATGAAAATTTCACTTTATGAGGTTTTTTAACATTAATATGCGTTCCCCCAGCCTGCCTATGGTCCCCCAGTGGGTAGGTGTAAACTGAGCCCTGGGTATCCTGCTCTGCCTTTTAGAAAATGAAAGCTCAGATAGGCCGATCTGGAGTCTTCCCTATATGACGTCATAAGGGTCAAGGTGACCTCCCCTTTCCCTGCTGTACCCGCCCAGATAATTTGGCCCCCCCATGAGAAAGAGATATTATGGCTTTCAAACGAGCAAAGCATGGCAGTTGGTCAAGGCCCCCCAGCCTCCACCTTGCCTTCAGACTTCAGATACAGTATTAGGGGACCACTAAGGTCTATATAAAAGAGACTTCAGATACAGTATTAGGGGACCACTAAGGTCTATATAAAAGAGACTTCAGATACAGTATTAGGGGACCACTAAGGTCTATATAAAAGAGACTTCAGATACAGTATTAGGGACCACTAAGGCCTATATAAAAGAGACTTCAGATACAGTATTAGGGGACCACTAAGGTCTATATAAAAGAGACTTCAGATACAGTATTAGGGGACCACTAAGGTCTATATAAAAGAGACTTCAGATACAGTATTAGGGACCACTAAGGTCTATATAAAAGAGACTTCAGATACAGTATTAGGGGACCACTAAGGTCTATATAAAAGAGACTTCAGATACAGTATTAGGGGACCACTAAGGTCTATATAAAAGAGACTTCAGATACAGTATTAGGGGACCACTAAGGTCTATATAAAAGAGACTTCAGATACAGTATTAGGGACCACTAAGGTCTATATAAAAGAGACTTCAGATACAGTATTAGGGGACCACTAAGGTCTATATAAAAGAGACTTCAGATACAGTATTAGGGGACCACTAAGGTCTATATAAAAGAGACTTCAGATACAGTATTAGGGGACCACTAAGGTCTATATAAAGAGACTTCAGATACAGTATTAGGGGACCACTAAGGTCTATATAAAAGAGACTTCAGATACAGTATTAGGGGACCACTAAGGTCTATATAAAAGAGACTTCAGATACAGTATTAGGGACCACTAAGGTCTATATAAAAGACTTCAGATACAGAATTAGGGGACCACTAAGGTCTAAAGAAAAGCATCCAAAAACCACTATGTCATAGGACCTTTAACATTGAGATACGTAAAGCTTAGAAGTCAGTGCATGAAAAAATGTCCTAGCAAACGTAGCGAGCAGTGTGCAACACCATAGTAAAGATAATAAAGTAGTTAACCGTTAGCTTAGACTAGAAGCTTCAAGAGTCCAGTTTTCATTTCTAAAGGAGGAAGAGTTGATTCATCATGTCGACACATCCCTTTCAGTGTTATAATTGCTGTAATATCCACTGCCTAATTTAGTCACATTAAATATATTGCACTTTGTGCTGCAGGTGCACAACAAACATTTCACCCACAAATGATAAGTGCTATACAAATGGAATTTGTTATTACCGTTATTTCATGCGATAATAACAATAACAATTGATTCCTTTACCACTGACTAATTCTACTTTGTAAACTTTCTAAAATTTTGTATCTTTTCCTTGCAGATATAGCCAAGGTAGATTTTTTTTGTACTTCTAATCAAGGTTCAGAATATTATCATTATATACAATTGGTAGTGTAGATTATATCGTTAGTGAATTTAGTGGATTTAGATTTAGATTTATTTCCCACGGTGAAATAACTCCCCTTTGAACCGCTCCAAACAGTGTAGTGTATCATAACAAACACTATCCCATCGGATTTACCTGAGAATGTTTGTGTTAATGTAACTTATTGTATGAAATTGTTTATTTAGATATTTATTTATTTATTTACAAGAAGATTATTTATATATAGAAAAGCTGTGCCGCAGGTCCTTGAGGCAAACAGTTTGGCTTTTTAGTTCAAGGAGTGTTTCAATGTGCAAAAGATAAGATAAGATAGACTTTATTAATTCCTGTGCTACTGCAACTCAAAGAAAAACTACACACAGAACAACACAAATACACATCAAGTAGACACAGGCGTAAAAATAAACTAAGCATAAGAAATAGAAAAAATCGAATTAGTTAAAATAATAATAGTAATAAATCAAACATATTTACGCAACAAAAACCCTTCTATAAACAGACAGTATATGAACAGATACAGACGAGTAAGGTGCGGATGAATAGAAATGAAATGTTGCAAAGTTGGAGGTGACACAGTAATAAATAATAAAGCGTAGTGCAGAATATTGTCCAGTGATGGTGAAGCTAGCAGTGCTACATTATGTTGTATTAGAGTCTGACTGCTGCTGGAATGAAGGACCTGCGGCTCCTTCTTGCACTGAGGGTGCAGCAGTCTGCTATTAAAAACACATCTTGTTTCCTTAGTAGCTTTGGCTAGAGATCAGTTCACATCTTTTACTGCTCCAGTGTTCGTTGTAACCCTCCGCCAATGTACATGTCTTCATTCAGTTCTCTTGGAGGAGGAGTTTTTGAGTGTTAGTAGCATGTTTACATGAAGAAACAGTGTGGAACATTTGCCAGTATAATTGTCAGTCTCGGGTCGTCGTGAGCTAAAGAAGAACTGTTTTGTAGATATTAATGGGCAGGTCGGTGGTGTGGGAGGTTGTAACAGTCGAGTCTACTCACTAAACCACCAGGTGGGACCACAATTACAACACACACACACGCACAGATATCCATCTGTCATCCTCTCACGTCCCTCTCCCAGGCTGTGTGAGAATGCACACTCATGCACCGCAGACTCTGACACACACACACACACACACACACACACTCACACAAATCGGGTCTGCTGAACTTGTGCTGGGTAAAGAGTGTTCAGCACCAGTGGGTACAGGATGCATCGGATTATGTACTGAGCGTTGTCCCAGAAGGTGACACCCAGGTGTGGCTCAGCACCCAAAAACAGGACTGTCTACAATGTCCGGACAATGTTCCGTGTTTCCATGAACTTTTGTACTAACTGTCTGGTTTCTGCCTTTGCTGTTCTGTAGCTAGATGTGATGCCTCCCCCGTCCAGCCTCTCCCTCCTCCCCCAGTCCTCCCCGGTGTGTGTCTGTGTTTGCTTCCCTTCTGTGTTCCTCCCCAGATGCATGATGAATCCCTGTGTGTTAGCAGCATGGTCTACTGTAATGGACGCCTGCCTATAGGCATATTTGTCCTGTGGGGTAATTCCCCCACAGTTTGAATCCCAAACACCAGAGGCTCTTTGTGAAATAAAATGAGCAAGTAGCACACAGACGCAACCACAACTCCATACAGATAAAACTGAAGAGATGCACACACACACACAAAGATGGCGTGTAGGGATTCAGTGTCTACTGCTAATTTGTTTTGCTACCTTTAGAAGCTGTGAAAAGAGAGCGTGCTCTGTTGTCTCATGACCACGTCTGCAACGAGCAACATCCCAGGTCATCTTTATTGTTTGTTGGTGTACGATATTTCTGTGTCTGTGTTAGTGTTCCCCCTCTTCTCCTTCTTCTCTTGTTCTCCCATTCGCTCGCTCGCTCCTTCAATGTGTCGCTCTGTTTTTTCCTGTGATGATGAAAATGTCTTTCTCTGCCTGAACCTTTGTAGAGAAATAATGACTGAGTTACTACAATATCATGTGATAGACATAGACATTTATTCAATACTGTAATAAATGATTAACTGAAGATGATATTTAAGTTTTTTTATGAAATGCAGAAAAAGAATCTTTGAAAAAAAATGACAACTTGTTTTTGAGAACATGGCATGAGGTGTAATGTGTTACCGAAAGAAAATTAAGGTCTTTAATTATGTGAAATTGACCTTTATTTGAATATAGTTTATTTATTTTCAAGGCGTAACGTGTCTGAGTCATTATTTTTGCACTAAATGAGACAATGGGCCCTTTTTGTGTGCAGCACCTGCATGGTTAGAGGCATTTTAAATGTTATAACCATAACCATGAAGTTGTGTTTTAGTTAATTTCATTTATTTACATCAAGGACCATGTACAAAATACATTAATTTTAAAAAAGACAAAATGATGCTTTATACCATATAGCTATTTTCTACAGTCCTTGGGCAGGTGACAAAATCACTAATACAAATTTACCAACACACTTGTTAGATATAGATACTGGATATTTATATACACTGTATATATAAATATATACTGTATATATACATCCTAATTTGTGAGATGCTCATCAATAGAGTATAATGTAAACTGAAATTAATTTTGTAAATTTTCCTGTCAATCTAAAAATGTCCCTAAAACCATTTTACTCAGAAATAAAATGGATCCATGAATCTGTTTAATGTGATATTATTTAATCAAAACGTTCCTAAAACATCCTTTAAAGTTACACAACTATAACCAAAGGGGAGCCTTTAGGAACGGCCTTGTTAGGGAGACTAAGATACGGTGACCACACAGACACAATCCCAAATGGATGAAAAGGAATCATGATTCAATCATAATTTTAACATTTTTGTGGTTGTCAGATTTAGAAATCCCATCATATTCTTCAATTGGACACATACAGGATCTCATTCTGTATAAATGTGTTTACTGCCCTCCAGTGGTCTGACTACTTCGGCATCAGCCTGCTTGAGCATGGCATTGCCCCCAGACCCCCACACATAGATGTGGGCTGATATATTATAAGAGACCGTATCCAAGTGCTACAGTTGTGCTCATAAGTTTACATGCCCATGCTTAAGTTGACTAAAAAGAGGAATAAAAAAATCATGTTTTGAAAATGTATCTTAATGCCTTAATTAAAAAATGAGGTAAAATCCAACCTTTATGGACACCAATTTTCTTTGTGAATAAATAATGTATTGCAAATAAATAAATGTTCTTTCTTAAAATACAGGGGCACTAGTATATACCCCCCTATGTTAAAATACAGGGGGCATAAGTATACACCCCCTATGTTAAATTCCCATAGAGGCACATTTTTATTAATTAAAGGCCAGTTATTTCATGGATCAGGATACTACTCATCCTGATAAAGTTCCCTTGGCCTTTTGAATTAAAATACCCCCCCCCCCCATCATCACATACCCTTCACCATACATAGAGACAGGCATGGTGTTATTTGAGTTAACTTAATAGCTGGTTTGATTTGCATTGAGAGATGATCTTATGGAAAGTATCCCATGACAATCTCTATGTATGGTGAAGGGTAAGTGATGATGCGGGGGGGGGGGGGAACTTTATCGGGATGCATAGTATCCTGATCCATGAAATAACTGGTCTTTAATTAATAAACATCTACCTGCCTCTATGTGAATTTAGCATAGGGGGGTGTATACTTATGCCCCCTGTATTTTAACATAGGGGGGTGTATACTAATGCCCCCTGTATTTTAACATAGGGGGTGTATACTTATGCCCCCTGTATTTTAACATAGGGGGGTGTATACTAATGCCCCCTGTATTTTAACATAGGGGGGTGTATACTTATACCCCCTGTATTTTAACATAGGGGGTGTATACTTATGCCCCCTGTATTTTAACATAGGGGGGTGTATACTTATACCCCCTGTATTTTAACATAGGGGGTGTATACTTATGCCCCCTGTATTTTAACATAGGGGGGTGTATACTTATGCCCCCTGTATTTTAACATAGGGGGGTGTATACTAATGCCCCCTGTATTTTAACATAGGGGGGTGTATACTTATGCCCCCTGTATTTTAACATAGGGGGGTGTATACTAATGCCCCCTGTATTTTAACATAGGGGGTGTATACTTATGCCCCCTGTATTTTAACATAGGGGGGTGTATACTTATGCCCCCTGTATTTTAACATAGGGGGGTGTATACTTATGCCCCCTGTATTTTAACATAGGGGGGTGTATACTTATGCCCCCTGTATTTTAACATAGGGGGGTGTATACTTATGCCCCCTGTATTTTAACATAGGGGGGTGTATACTTATGCCCCCTGTATTTTAACATAGGGGGGTGTATACTTATGCCCTGTATTTTAACATAGGGGGGTGTATACTTATGCCCCCTGTATTTTAACATAGGGGGGTGTATACTTATGCCCCCTGTATTTTAACATAGGGGGGTGTATACTTATGCCCCCTGTATTTTAACATAGGGGGGTGTATACTTATGCCCCCTGTATTTTAACATAGGGGGGTGTATACTTATGCCCCCTGTATTTTAACATTTATTTATTTACAATACATTATTCATTCACAAAGAAAATTGGTGTCCTTAAAGTGGGATTTTACCTCATTTTTTTAATTAAGGCATTAAGATAAATTTCCAAAACATGATTTTTTTATTCCTCTGTTTAGTCAATTTAAGCATGGGCATGTAAACTTATGAGCACAACTGTACTTTAATTTAATTTAAAAACTTGTGATTAATATTGTTTGATAACAAATATGTAACACAAGTAATCAGTATGAGTGTCTTACTCAGTGTTATTCTCGCTGAAGTATACAGTATGTGTTAGTGTTTCCACTGGTGGGATGTAACGGAGTACATTAACTCGAGTACAACTTAGTAGTAGAACTTTGAGGTACTATCTACTTTCTACTTCTACTCCACTACATCTAGGAAACCAGTATTGTACTTTGTAGTCCTACTCCACTATAGGCACACATTCATTTTACAACATAAGTTAATGGGCAGATTCAGATTAATAATACAAAATACATATCAACCAATAAATTATGATATATTATTATGTATTAAGCTACCCACAACATATAAACAATGTAGAAATTAGCCACACTTTTACCAGCTGCAACATTAATGTACACGTAAATGCATGCATTTTTAATTATAATTCAATAATATTCATTATTCTTAAATGGTTCATCCTGCATAAGGATTAGTTTTACTTTATAGCCTACATTTTGACTTTAGCTGTGTTGCTTTTAACCCTCATGTTGTCCTCGCGTCAAATTTGACCCAATTTCAGTTTTTTTATTACAAAAAATGGGCCTTTGAAATAAGCGCTGAAAATGTCAACATTAGAAATATCAAATAACTTTGGAAAAAACATCTAAAAAAGCAATCAAAAATGTCGGAAAAAGTGATAATGATGTTTCATGGTTGACGAGAAGACAACACGAGTTAGTTGAAGTTTTTAATTTTTAATTTGAAAATGGGAATTACAAAACAAAAAACACAAGTGGTCAATCCGGAATTAAGGTACATAGATATTAATAATGTATATAGGACTAGGATATTAATAATGTATATAGGACTTTTCAAATTTGACTTATTTTTGTATAGTAATATCTCGTTTAGAAATGCAGGAAAAGTAATCATGTATGAAATATTTTGGAAATTATTAATCAAATTATTTTTTTTCCCCAAACTGTGTTTTCTTGTCTTCATATTCATCTTGTTTTCATATTTTTGAATCGGAATACTGATTATTATAATTATTATTATTATTATAATTATTATTATAATATATTTTTTAAAAAGCCTCCCAAAAGGTCCTAGGTAATCTACAAGCGAAAAAAATGCATTTGTGAATCTTGTTGATCATTTTAATATGAATTTATTTAGCCTTATTTGGCTAATTTCTGTTAATTAATGTTATGAATATGTTGGTTGGTCAGTAGTTTGAAGTATTCACCAGAAGTGCGTCTTTTGAGTCACAGTGCGCAGATGCGGACGTGACGTTTGTGGGGTTGTAGTCTGTTCTGGGAATCCTGGTGGTTGTTAGCTGGTTAACCTTTGCGACAGACATGTGGAAGACTTGTTAATGTCCACGAGTGGCTATTTAGCTAGTTCATTCAGCAAAAAAATAGTCGTTAATTCGTCCAACGCCACCTCGGGCTTCAGTTTGAGGCGGTTGGATTTCATCTCTGCGTGTAGCTGAATCAGAAATAATCGGAACAGCGGAACAAGGTAACGTTAGCTAACGCTCCGCCATTGTTTGCGAGCAGGCGGAGAGCGAGGCCTTCGGCTGACGCTAATTCCTGGGTATAACCATTACATACTACACACAAACTATGTAGTGTGTGTTGGATTGGAATAGGTATCTATGAAGATGTCTATCTATCTACGTTAAATTGTTATTCACTAAACCGTTATTGGGCTAGAAATGGCTCCGTATAGCGTCAACGGTCTTGACGAACGTTACGTTAAGCTAACGTTCCGTTACGTTAGGTAACGTTAAGCTAACGTTACGTAGACTGATCCGCGCATATCTTTTAATTGAAGTGTACAAAGTTGTGTCCACAGCTAGTATCCGCTACAATAATAACTTAATCAAGATTAAGTAGACTTATATTGGGTTTTAATGGCACGTCGCTTAATATTAATTTACAACTGCTCTGTATTTATCCGTTCATGACGACGGTTGTCCAAATAATGTAAATCCTTCGTCGCTGTGAATAAAGTTGTTACCGTAGATTTGGGTGTTGAACACAGCGAGCAGGACGTGGTTAATGTTCAAAATGATATCAGGAGGCAGTGTTTGGCGCGCTAACAGGCGGTAACGATGGCGACCAGTGTCGCGCCGTTGCACCTGCTGAGCTACCACACGAGATGTTTTGTAACACCTTCCACAGCTGCAGTGGTGGAAGAAGTAAGAGATCCTTAATTAAGGAAAAGTACTAATACCACACTGTAAAAATACTGTTACAAGTAAAAGTATTCACTGCCGTAAAATCTTAATTTTTTAGAAACTAGAAATGACCAAAACAGTTTGTGGTTAATTGGCTAATCATTTCAGCTGGACTATATATTGTTGGGTTTTCAACATCGTATTTTTAAAAACTACATGTTTTGTGCTGAAATCTTAATTTTAAAACTAAACTAACTAACTAAAGCTGTCAGATTTATGTAGTGGGAGTAAAAAGTACAAAATCCCCCCTGAAATGTAGTCTGAAAGAAAAGTCTCAAATTTGGACTTAAGTACAGTACTTACAGTAAATGTACTTAGTAAGATTAGATAATACTTTATTCATCCCACAATGGGGAAATGCAAAAAGTACTGAATGAATATAAAGTGGCATTATATAATGGTATTGTAAAAGTGAGGTGGCCATAGTACAAAAAATACTGCAATGTAAGTAAGTGATGTGAAATTAAATTGAATATGTAATTAAATAATATAGCAGAAGTAAGTAACCATAATATGAATGAAATTGACGTGTACCAGCCCTGCATTCTCTGCAGCTCTGTTGATCACTGATTATTTTGTCAAATACCAAATTAATCATTAAGTCTATCAAATGTCCAAAATTGACAATCAGTGCCAGATCTACTTTTTCAGAGCTTAAATAATGATTATCAAGGTAGAGTGTAATGTTCAGTTTTTGTCAACTTTAATTTATGCCGATAAATCCTTTTCCCAACAGGCAAGGAGAGATGTCCCACTATTCATCCTCCCGTAGCTCGTCTCGGGCAACCGACTGTAAAGTGTATGTGGGTGACTTGGGCAATGGAGCTGCCAAGGGGGAGCTAGAGCGAGCATTCAGTTATTATGGCCCCCTGAGAACTGTCTGGGTGGCCAGAAACCCCCCTGGGTTTGCCTTTGTGGAGTTTGAGGATGCCAGAGATGCAGAAGATGCTGTGAAAGGCATGGATGGAAAGTAAGTAGTTGTTTTTATATTATTATACATGTTGTATAAAACTTTTTATGTTTACTGTGTAATTTACAAATCCCAACTACAATAGTGTTTAGTCTGTAAATCCTGCGTGTTGCCTTGTATTGTCAAATATTGAGGACTCCAGAAGACACAACGTGTAATCTAATCCAGGTTTTTAATCCTCGCAGCTGGCATGAAGAACATTTTCGGGAATTAAAACTCTCTCTCTCTCTTTGGCTTCTCTTTCTGCGCTGCTCAGGGTCCTTTGTGGTTCCCGTGTTCGCGTAGAGCTGTCGACAGGCCTGTCCCGCAAGGGCCGCGGCCGCCCCAGCCGGCGCCAGTTTGACCCCAATGATCGGTGTTACCAGTGTGGGGACCGAGGCCACTATGCCTATGACTGCTACCGCTTTAGCAAGCGAGGAGGCCGTCGCAGCAGGTGAAGGAATACAGGCTGTTTTGCTGGAGGTTATGGCCGATGAAATGCACGTTTTCAGCGCGCGTTGACAATCGTGCAGCTCATCATTTCTTGCTCTGCTTTAAACAGTATTTGCCATCTTGTTCCATCAAGGACAGACGTTGATAAACTTGTTTCCCTTTCAGGTCTCGATCTCACTCCAGGTCTAGGTCCAGGTCCCGTGGGCGCCGTTATCGCTCTCGGTCCCACAGCCGTAGCCGTAGCCATAGCCGGTACGTCAACACCAAAAAGCCGACACAGTGACTTTTGGTTCTAATGATTGCTGCTTTGCACATCAAACCAAATGCATTTTAACTTAATTTACTGGTGTGAGCTACAGGTGATCTGACCATTGTTATGTTTGTGACTTATGTTGTACAACCTCAGGAGCCGTCGTCGATCTCCATCCTATTCCAGGCGCAGGAGCAGGTAAGAATACAGCTACTGTTGTAACTGTTTTACTAGTACATTCATTTCTATGCTTTTTGTATCGTTAGCAATATATGAAACAGATGTAGTCCCTCCTCATCAGTGTTGTGTTAACCCAGTTCTACAGCAGAATGACCGAGGCAGAACAGATGAGTAGTACATCTCTCAGGATCAATTATGTACATGGCAGGATGTGCGTTTTTTTTCAGCCTAACTCTAAATGTTGCCGTGGTTCCCACTATAGCTGTATTTAAATCCACTTTACTTCCTGTAACATTAGGTCTGGCTCTCCGGCCCGTTCCAAGTCCAGGACTCCAGTGAGAAGGTAGGTTGTGTAAGCTGCAGGTTTTCACACCGTAATTAACCAGCTTGTCTCTGAAACACACTCTTGTTGTCGTCATGGTGACATGATTGTGGAGTAAGACATATTTTTGCTTTGTGATGTTTACACTAGTGATAGACTGATTTCTTTCGACATTTGCGATATTTGCATTTTTACGTGCATCGGCACGCGGCCGCTGCATTCGCCGTTTTTTCCCCGGCATTATTTACAGACGGGCGTCCACAGGCAACTCTGTGTTGCTGGAGATGCTGAACACCGTGCACTACCCTCCACCACTAGCACCATCTTAAATTACAATCAAACACTTTATTTCAATGGCTACTTTTCAGGTTTATTGTTTTCTTAAATTATTCAAATGTGTTGACAAAGGACATTTTGAGACGACCTGATTTTATCTGTTTTATATGTCGGCAAGCAACGCATCATCAAGGCTGTGTTGTAGATGTTGATGAAAGCCTCTTACCCTTGCACAGTTAAGCACATGCAGTGCACCCATCCATATCCACACATAATACACAATTCAAAAACCTACTGTGGTCTTCACAATAAAACACCTTTCCTTTTCTCTAATGTTCTTGTTAACATGTTTAACGTTATAATGGAAAGCAAGTTTGTCGGCTAACGTTAGCCTAGACAATGTTAGTTTAATGTGAAGGGGGGGGGTATAAAATGTGTCACCCTTCTGAGTTTGCAGGTATGGATAGTGAAGCATATAAATGTGTTTTTTTTCTTCTTTTTCCTCTTCAGTCGTTCCAGATCTCGGTCTGGCTCTGCGCACAGACGGCGCTCTCCCTCCCGATCTCGCTCACAATCTCCAGCAGCCAATCACAAGAGGAACAGGTAAACCCTCAGTCTCGATGTCTCTCATTCACTGAAACAGGGTGTAAGCTGTTAAATAAATGTCTACTGTTTAGTTCTGTCAGTTGTCAGTGTTTTACCAAGACATTTTAGACTTAACACCTCGTAGGAAGAAGCGCCAGTAAGGTCTATGTTAACAATTATTGATTTTAGATATTGCAACAGAGACCACAATTATCTTGCGTTCCAAGACAGGTCAAATGTTCTTTACGTTAGTTAGAACTAAGTGCTCCATCCTAGGCAGGGAATGACTATTTAATAGACCCTCCTCCTACACGGAGCGTCATGCTGCCTCCAAACAACCCCCACTTGACGGTGAGATGGACGACCGCCAAGACCCATCCACCTCCTCGACTGCATCTTCTGCCTCTGCTGTTGGCCAGCAGGGGAGTGGGGTATAGGACAGTGACTTGGGCGCTCTGTCTGGTGTAGAGAAGTATACTTAGATGAAAGATTAGACCTCTCTCTTGTGCTCTTTTCCAACTCTTGATAGCTGTGCACTGTTTAATCTCAGTGTAGCTCTTAATCAGTCTCACTTGATCTTGAAAATAGAGCACACGAAAGACAGCATGTAAACTTTTCAAACTCTAAACGTTAAAACCAGTGAGATGCAACCATATCCTCTGTACTCTTGCTTTTTTTTAACCTCACCCACCCTAGATGTAGCTCGATTCTATAGAAAAATTGTATTTATTGGATTGACAAGTGCAAAGTAAAGATGGTCAGAGTTAGTATTGTAACTGTAAAATAAAAAACCCTATCCTGAATTTGGCTAGAGCAAGAGAACTCTCCAGAAAATATTAGCTGATATCAGACAAAACGACACCATTGGTGTGACTTAAGTTAAGCATCTTTGCAGCACAGTTTTGTTTATTTTTCATATTTTCTTTAAAGCGTGTGGTGGGAGCTGAGCACCGCACTGTCACCACAGCTGATCCCAGGCCCAGGGTCTGCCAGCTGGCGGTGTGTACGTCCTGCGGGAGGGTGACTAAGCGCTGACCTGAGATCAGCCTTCGTCTGCATCTGGTGTTAGACAGCGAGAAAGAGGTCGACCTTCCGACCGAACCCTCCCCACAGTGAATGGGTGACCGTCTGTTCAACCGACGCACACGCTAAGACGAGATCAGCCCGTGCACACATACAGTTGTTCTACTAGAGTTCTACTAGAGTCACCCAGCCAGCCAGCCTTCAGATGTACCAGACGGCTGACCCACACAGATCAGAGTTCGACCGCTACCTTTTTAAATCCATTACCTACCTACCAGACCCCCCTACCTACCAGAGTTCTTCGGCCTCTGTCTTAGCTTCTGAAAGAGAGCTGACGAGAGATCAGTCTTCAAGAGCCTCCCAGCGCAGTGTCTCTCCGAGTTGTAGTCATCCGTCCTACAGTCCTTTCATCCTTCGCTTCTCTGTACTTGTTGTTTCTGCCACTGTCTCCAAAGGTAACCAAATATCAAACCCCCTGACAAGCTCATGTTGATGGTGAAAGAAAATGCACAGGTCTGATGTAGTCTAAATAAAACTGGTGATTATAGAGCTAAAGTTGAGGCTTTAACAAGCCTGAGTACAAATGTGTGTTTGCATGCAAGTGCGCTTGGATGATTGAGTGAGAGGAAGGCAAGGTGAATTTTAATGGGTTGATCTCTGAGGAGGGTTTGTCAGATATGTTTTTCTTGTTGCAACATCATTACCGTTTTAAGCAGCTGCTTTATCATTTATCACAGTCCAATAATAGTGGTGGCTTTCAGGTGTGCAGTTCCTTCTCTGGTCATGGTTTACAACAGTTTCCATTAGATAGGCTGAATGATATGAGGACAGTGCAAAGTAAAGATGGTCAGAGTTAGTATTGTAACTGTTAAAAAAAACAATTACATGAGGACATCATGTAATTGCATTTTTACACTTAAATTGTGATTCAATATTGATTTATTTATTTTTTATATTACAAAAAAAATCCTGTATTACCTATCACAAGCAATACTCCTTCTATAATATGACCAACACAACATTGGACACAGTCAACATAAACTGTGCTTTCCTGTAGGCCAGGCCTACGTGTTGTAAGGAAATGAGATAAAATCATATGAATAATATCTTTATTCAGCTGTTGAACTGCAAAAAATCACAGAAGAAAATTATAACTTGTAACTTTAGTTTGTGTGATTTGATGGTTACATTACAAGATTTAAAGTGTACACTGACTAATATGGCTCTACCACTCACCTCGTTGCATACATGTTGCTAAGCGTTCCAGCTTCAGCTTCCAGATTGTGGGTGGAAGCACACGGATGCTCCTCAGAGCAGACACTATAAATCTGTTGTCACGAGTGAGGAGACTGTCAAGGAACCGTCAGGATTTCATATGGGTGGTTGTTGTTTTTACCCTGGGAGGGTTCAATTGTGTATTTAGCTTTTGACATGACATGTATTTCTTTTTAAATACAAATAGTAACCTGCCTTAGATGAACTTAAAGACTAAAAGAGAAAAAATCATCTGGTCCTTGGTCTGAGAGGTCAAAGAGGTATTGAGATAGTTAACAAGTATCCGCACTTATCCAGTCATGGACTTTCTCAAGATGTTCACCGTGTTAAGATGTTGACTAATGTGGGATTCTGTGTCTGATCATTCTTCCAGCCTCCCCTTTGGCGAGCTAACTCCTCTTTGTTTCTGTTTCAGTCGTTCCCGTACAGCAAGTCCACACCGAAGCCCCACGCCCGCAGACGACTGAGTGAGGAAGACTTATTAGTTCCTTAACAGACAGACAGACCCTCTACACTGCACCCCGTCTGCTTTCAAAGCCCTACAGCAGCTGTTTTTGTACTTGTCTGTTTAGTCCCTGTCTTTTTTAAGATTCATTTTCTCCCCGGGGCTGTGGTCTTCGTGCAGCCTCAGATTGTTGAAGATTTAGTGAGTATAGCAGACATAAAAATAAGTTTCCATTTGATAGAAAGTGTACTGCTGCTGCATAGGTCGTCTTTCTTCTCTGAGGTCGCGTATTGTAGCAAATGTAAGAAGCAACACCTGTGTTAAGGTGATACTGAATGTTGGCTTTTAGCAGTGATATGAGAAGCTCGTACAGTACACTTTCTCAGGAAGATAGCCCAGTTTATGCGTTTGAGAGCAAAGACATTGCATTGACAACTGCTTTTATTCCCTAAAATTTCTAAACCATCAAAATATTTTCACCATTGAGAATCGGCAAACACTTTTTTTGTATTGCTCTCCAATTGGATTTTTTTTAGGTTTAAATGCTGTTGAACGTTTCTGCTCATGATGGCGTAAGGAGGTAGTTGCTGGCCCGCATGCATTTTGAATATGTAGTCACATTCCTGTTTGTTGTCTCTGTGCTGCACTGCCCCCTTTTATGAGCCTGACAGCTTCACTGTGTGCTGAATGGATTTTCCCCATGTGTTGAATCTCCGATTTGTTTGTGACTTTTAATTTTAAAATATATACAGTGCTGAAGTTTGATTTCTTTAAGGGCTGCTTTAACAGTTGAGTTCTGTTCCTGGCTTATACTGTAATACAGTGGCAGTTTCAGTTTTGAATAAACCTCTTCAACAAACCTCAGTGGTTTTATGTATTTATTACAGGGACCGTGCATATTAAACATTTATGTCAATATGCTAGTTAGCCAAAATGCTATGTTTCATCTGCAGACCCTAGGTTTTATTTCTCCCAAGTTTGTTTTGCTATGGTACTTTAAAAGATGTCAACATATCCAGTTTTCATTACATTTCATTAGTGGTGTACTAGATGCATATGGCAGTTTGTTACTGTACTTTTGTGCAATTATATAAAAAAGAACATCTTTCAAAAAGGTGTAATGCCATCACAAACTTCACGTATTTGTATGTGGAGTGTACACACATGTAATTGGGTTTATCATTGCTGTCAATGTACATGCACAGAAATGGATATATGGCTAAAATTAGGACAACAAAGCTGGACAAAAATAACCCATTTGTGTACAGGTATTAAATAGTACATATAAATGACATTTGCAGTGTCTTAATAAAATGTAAATTGGGTGATGATTGGATGGTTTGTCACATAAGCCTGACTTCCGGTCGCTATGACAATGACCCAACATAGATGCACAGATGTCTCCAGGTCTGGACTCTTATGCATGTGAAGTTTCAGGCAGATTGGATAATGTAAAGTTACCGGTTACAACAGTTTTATGGGGAAATGGACAATCGTGAATGTCTCGACATGCTACCGACCCAATTTGGTCAGGATCGGTTGAATCCTTGGAGGCGTTTCAAAAAGTCCCACAACTAAAGTGCCTAAAATGGCATGTGGACATATAACCTACTGATTGTTGGAGCGATCAAAAATGTCTTCGCAATTTACGGCCACATCAGTGGGAGGATTATACCAACCAAACATGAGAAGAATCCAATAAACCCCCTAGGAGGAGTTGGAAAGAATTGGCAAAAAACAGTCCAAAACGCATACCATTCAAAATGGTCGACTTTCGGTTGGGCGGAGCTGAAAGTAAATTGGAAATATGTCCTAAATAACGAGAGCAATTTGGTGAATATTGCAGCAATTGTTCAAATATTCAATATTTTCAGGGTTCAATAGCGCAGAAATGTGCTAATGTAGAGGGTTCAATAGCGCCCCCTAATGCGCCTTCCGCGCATTAGGGGGCGCTATTGAACATTTGCATCAAGTTAATCTGCTTAAAAGTTTAGATTTGTGTACCGTATTTTGTGAATTGTCGAGGATATTAAGGGCGTCAAAAATGCGGTCAAATGCTCATGTTGGCGCTATGGAGCCACCATGCCATGGCCAAACCCAAATGAGATATCAAATCGAACAATTTACTAATTTAAACATGTTGTGCATCATTGCAAAAAATGTTGAGCGTTTCCATGCGTGCTAAAGTCCTCAAACGTGTTCATAAAATGGAAATGAACGCACAAAATCCATTATGGCTGAATTCCTGCAAGTGCGAAATAAAGAACAAAAAATGATATTCATCAAAATTAGTCTATTCCCCCACCAAATTATCTGAAACACGGGGTGCATCAGGAGGCACTATGGAGCCCGACGGCCACACCCGAGCCCAGTCACCACATAACTTTGCCGTTTCGCCAGTTCTGGGTGCTAATTTTGGAGTTTTCGAGTATCCTAACCCCCTCAAATGCGATTGCGCAGATGAAAAACAATAATAATCCTTACAAAAACAGTAGGTTTCTCGCACTTCCAGTGCCAGTGACCAATGGGCCTCTAACAAGAGGTATTAATATACCGAGTAATTTAAATGTATCAGATTAAACCGATGCACTCATACACTGTGCAAAACATGTTTTTTACATTGTGACACAACGATTTGAGTTCAAGCTTGTTTTACGCTTACTGCGCCCTTATTGGTTGTTACTGAAGTCACAAATAGATTGGCAGCCTCCTGAGCCTATCACAGTCCGTGGTGCTGCTGTATTGGGCGGGGACACACGACCCTCGTTTTTCTTGACTTTTCCGTCCATTTCAGTTCATCGTCACTACCACCGTCCTTTTTAACCGGGACAACATGGCTACTGCGGCGAGTCGTTACTACAGCGAAGACGGCAGGGCAACGAAACGACAGAAAACCGACGGAATGGCCACGGTGAGTTGTGGCCCTTTGCTCGCAGTGGGAGATTAGTTTAACTTGCGTAACGCACACGCGCAGCTCCGTTACCGTGTTCGTGGTTGAAGTGGATTCAAATGCGCGTTTGGCAAAAAATGTCACGGTGCGTCACAGGTCACTCAATATAAGTCTGTATTAATGCATACTTCTTATTTTAATCAGCTTTGTCGCGTGTGTTATACTCGTGGGGACACATCCCGAAACATAAATCGTACCTGTGCGGTCTGGCTGGGCCCGTTTGAGGCCGGCGGGCCTCGCCTGAGCCGGGCTTTGTTCTCGGAGCGCACCGGTTAGCAACGAGCTAACAGTAGCCGTTAGCAACGTGCTAACAGTGGCCGTTAGCAACGTGCTAACAGTGGCCGTTAGCAACGTGCTAACAGTGGCCGTTAGCAACGTGCTAACAGTGGCCGTTAGCAACGTGCTAACTGTAGCCGTTAGCCACACACTGGTAACCAGGTTGGGCAGCCGCTGTTTCACGTGCGGCAACATTTTAGTGTTGTACGTGCAGGTGTAATCAAATAAACAGTTCTTTACTGCTGGTGAAAAGCGTATTTTATGAAACAATAAAATAACACACGGCAATGAATTACTCCTTTCACCCCGTGTCTGGGTTTGTGGAAGACTAAGCTAGCTAGGTGTACAGGTTTAGCTAGCTAGGAGGGAAGCAGGGGTGTACAGGTCCTCATGAAAGGTTACGTTTTTAAATAATAAAAAAAGGAATATGAGGTAATTTAGACCATTTGACCGTATACTGTGTTAAAACATTGGAACGCTAGAGCAGAATAAAACTAACGTGACTACCAGTAGATCTTGTAATATTAGCAAAACTCCTGCATATGCAACCTGAGGTAATTAAAGGTATGTTTGAGACGAATATAGAACAAAGAATGAGCATTAACATCTGCTGGCTCTTATATTTGGGAAAGTTACCCGAGCAAAGGATGTGTTGCATTCATGTGGAGGCAGGATTATTGAGATCCTTTACTTAAAGGCGATATTATGCGTATCTCACTAGCTCTGTCTTTAAGCTTATTTGAGTGGTATTTATTTATTATATTTTCTAAGTTTTCAGTGTACAGTATAAACTCCCACACGTGTGCATTTTAGATTGGACAAGTAGGTCTGAGCATTATATAGATATGAGACTATACATTGTCTTAAATTTTGGACACTGATATGACACTAGTGTCTTTTCCTGGTCTTAAAGGCTGCATTACAGTAATGTAATTTATAAACAACAAAATCTAGTCCAAGTGGTTTTGGTATTTGTCTTTACCCACTTAGTCATATCTACATTTCTGATTATTTTATTTACCCAAATGTCATTGTTTAAAACCATTTTAAGCACCGATGTTCAGCTCTACAATATCACAACATCGATATCGAGATATTTGATTTTCTCCATATCGCCCATTTCTTAAGACAAGTAAGTAAATAATCATGTTTGCTCATTTTCTGTATTCTTTAACAAAGGGATATGAAGATCCACACAAGACCCTTCCGTCTGTCGTGGTGCATGTCCGGGGTCTGGTGGACGGTGTTACGGAGGCTGATCTTGTGGAGGCCTTGCAGGAGTTTGGAGCAATCAGGTAGACGGGTGCATTGTGTGGGGAAATAAGTTTAAAAGAAATGCAACCTTTCCACCGCTTGTTGGTTATTATCTAGATTTTAACACAGCACAAAGACCGGTTCATGGTGGGTTTGGGTAGATGGTAAACCTTTTTTTTACCTGTAATACATGAAGTTCAAGTAAAAGTTTTGACATGGAACTAGCTGCAAATGGGACCCAGTTGAGTTCACAGCATCTGCCTTTTTATCTAACCCCATTTTGTTTTTATTGCTTTTGTTTATAGCTATGTGGTGGTGATGCCCAAGAAGCGCCAGGCACTGGTGGAGTATGAGGAAATGAACGGGGCATCCACCGCTGTAACTTATGCTGCAGACAACCAAGTCTACATCGCCGGCCACCCAGCCTTCATCAACTACTCCACCAGCCAGAAGATCTCGAGGCCAGGAGACTCTGATGACTCTCGGAGTGTCAACAATGTTCTTCTGCTCACCATCATGAACCCAATCTACCCCATCACCTCGGTAAATGCAAAGATATTGGCCAATGTGTCTTTAATGTAGTTGTGGAGCTTTGTCTCACTTTATGTGACGTCAGTGTGAGGAGCTGACATTGGTGCTGTTGAAATATCAGCTCTGTTAGTAGTGAACAGAAATCTGTGCAAGATTCAGCTTGTCAATGTTTTATTTTTAGCCTTTAATTTAAATGTATTCATCTGCCGCTCCTCTGCAGTTTGAAACGTGCTGCGTAGTTTGAATGTAAGAAGAATTTGGCGAGCTATTTCATAACATGACAACAGTAATGACTGTTTACCGCTTACACAGGGCTGCCACCATAGAACAACGATCAAAAACTATTGTTTTTTTTTCACTGATTTTATCCACTGATTTATTTTCTAATTATGCATTTAGTCTAAAAGTAATAAAATGTCCAGTCTGAGGCGATGTTTTATAATGTACAATCAAGTAAATGTCGACACCTTCCTTATACCTTTTTGTTATAGTTTGCACGTTAAACCAAGTTCAGACATGCATATGCTGTTGTGCTCACTTTAATTTGCCTCGATGTAGTATGTGTATAGTTGTTTTGTTTTTTTAAAACCTGTTGCGTTTTCACAGGATGTCCTCTACACCATCTGCAACAACTGTGGGCCAGTCCAGAGAATCGTCATCTTCAGGAAGAACGGCGTCCAAGCGATGGTTGAATATCCTTTTTGCCGTTGGTGCTATCTGACATGGGGATACAATCTGATTGACACATTACAGAATACCATGGACTGTTGGATTTTCTCCAAGTTCTAGCACAAATAATCACACAAACCTGTTCTAAAAAAACATAGGTGTATTTCACAGCCAATGATAAAACCCTGCCATTCAAAGTTAATTGGTGATTGGCTTGTGACTTCTTATGAGACTGTCAATCATTAGAAGGCACATGCATAATGTTTTTGCACAAAACGAAGCATAGTTGTAATTTAGAACTAAAAACAACAACTTGTGTGCAGCCAACTTATTATTTATATAAATATTTTTTTTGGGAAGTCTGCATTCTCGCTCTTGTCAAAGATAAACATGGTACTTCCTGTCTTGCCCTTAACTCTGTCGTTACATTTGACTCTGTGCAAAGCGCCCAGCGCGCCAAGGCATCACTCAACGGCGCAGACATCTACTCTGGTTGCTGCACGCTGAAGATCGAGTACGCCAAGGTACGGCTGAAAAACACAAAGCACAGCCAATGTTCACAGACCAAATGAGTGTGGTGGGCACAGAGCGACATGAACACCTGCCAACCAACAACTCTGCTAGGAGAGTTGATGTAACACTTGGCTAAATTCACACACGTGTTATGAAGGCGTGGCAATTGCAGCTTGTTTTCATGTAAAATCTTTTAAAAGTAAAATTGTTAATCAGTTTAACATAAAATGTCCCCTTCTGAATTTGTTTGTGTAGATGAGAGTGCAGTTTTTCCTCTGCACTGTATGCAGCCTGACATTATGGTAGAAGAAGAGGATGAACATGCTTGTGTCTTGAAAGTCAGCGGTGTTAAAACTTTGTATATTGATGCTTGTATTCATATGTTATTTCCTCAGCCCACTCGCCTGAATGTGTTCAAGAATGACCAAGACACCTGGGACTACACAAACCCCAATCTGGGAGGCCCAGGTAAACCTCAAACACCAAACAAACCCCCACGCATTTGCTGAGTGCCACTCAAGCTTAAAGAAACCTAATACTGTTAAGCATCCTCGCTGCCAATGTGGGGAGTTTCTGCAAGACCCTTCATTGATAATGCTACAGAAGAGATTTAAATTGTGTCCAATGCACTAATATATTGGCACTTTGATTGCAAAATTTTTTTGTGGCATTATGACTGAAGTGTTGCTTAGGGTCTTACTCTTAACACACATTATGGTCAGGGTTCATATGCAGGTGTGAAGAGTTTGGGGGTATCAGGGGCATAATGTGAATAATCCTGTTGGATAACTCACAACAAGTCAGCTGTAAAAACACCTGTGAAACCAGCTGTCAGCAATTTTAGCACAATATCAGAAATATGAAATGAATACCCACAATTCCAGATAAATGTAAAGACCTCAGCTGTGTGGCAGGAATGGTGGGAACACATTTGCATATAGAAACCATATTTTTCCTGGTGTACTATTGGTCACAATTGGTATTTCTCTATATTTCCAGGCTAGCATTCCTGTTATTTGTAGTTTACGTCACCTGATAAGATGTGTATATTTACTGGGTGTACCCCTCAGTCTCCACTTACTGGATACTTAATGAAACTTTATGCAAAAAAATGCAGCGTTTCTGCATGTGAGCTATAATTTTTGCAGAACTGAATTTCCTCTTATAAAACCTTGTTTCCATTCATACCTTTTTGACATCGTTTACAATAATAATTAAACTAGTAACTTAACATTTAGTACTCGGGTAAAGTACAGAAGGACACCTTATCCTATCAAAGGATGAACATTGCTAATTACTTTTTTTTTTAATCCTTTTTTACAGAGGAATTTATTCAAATGTTGACCTTTTTTTTTAAGAACCAAACTTAAAACAAACCTATTTTAAAGGGTTTGCAGCACCACAGAGCTGCCGAATCTGTTTGATATGTTTCCCTAAATAGATAGAATAATAGGTTAATTTTTTTAGGCTAGAGAACAAGGCCAAATTGCAAAACCAAATTTTCATTTTAGAAAGAACTTTTTTTAAATTTAATCAGATAATCCACAAAGCTCAAGAGAAAGAGGAGAGGAAAAGACAACAACCTTGCCAGACACTACTAAATAATTTAAAGTTCACTTGAATGTTTGAGAATGAAATTGGTTCTTTGAATTCGTTGACTGGCGTGATCGGCGGTAACAAACTTCAGGACGGTTGTAAGAGTAGTAGGCAAGATTAAACAAGATTGGATCAATGCTTGTGATATTTTGATTACGTCAGGTTCGAGTGTGTTTGTCAGTTACAAAAGCAGTCACGAAGCAGATGTAAGTGCTCTTGTCTCGATGGGTACGCTGCCGAGTGATGTTTTCATTAACTCTTTCCTCATGGGGGCAATAAACTAGCTCTTAAGAATCCTTTACACCATGTTGTGTGTAAAGTTACACTTATTGTCTGCATTTGCTGTTCCTGCCTTCCTTAAAAGCACATAACCGTTAAATGAGAGCACCATTACTAATTTCAACAGTTCAGTTAACATGTATTTCAACGTTGACTTTAAAGGCGGTCGTCGGTAAAAAATCTTTTTGCCTGGTCTGGTCTTTTCCCCTGTCCTCTAAATTCTCTATAATAAGGTTTTAGTTTTGTTTAACATGACCAACAACATACTGAAGTCTAGCACTTTTGGCACTCAGTAGAGCTGAAAAGAGTGTGATATAAAATGAAGTGGTTATGAGAAAAGACAAGTTGGTTGAACTCTGACAAATCAGACTTCAAAACAAGGCTGTACGTCTGAGAAGTGAAAACAGAGGCAAGGACCAGCATCAGTTAACAGGCTATCTGTAGCATCATGTAACTCTGATCTTTTCCTGAGAAATCGTTGATCTCAGCAAGTCCAAAAAAACATGCACAGGGGGGAGAGGCAGATACATGCTGACAACATCCCCACTCTGCAACCACCACCTCAAGTTTCCACTTCTTCAGTGAGGACACAACCACTTTCATACAGAGGGCCAAATGTCCCCTGAGATACAAGGGGATAAACTACAAGACACCACCCATTCAACATGACGATGTAGGACTGATATACCATTCCTCATCTCTGCATTCCTGCACAAGAGCCACGAAGACAGCGCACACGTCTAGAGGGTGGGGAGTTCTGGGCACTGAGCTACACTTGGGCCCTTCCTCCTTTTTGTCACCCATTTTGAGACACAAGCGAATGACACATTGAAGCAGGCCAAAGCTTGCATCTACATCCTCCCACTGTCGACACCAAACGGAGACTGATACCAGAGAAGACACAGCATCCACCCAAACAGAAGGTAGTGACAAACATCTCAGTACAACAGCTGATGCATACTGATACTGATCAGTAGACCAAGATCACATTTGTACAGCCTCGGCCCTTCCTGTACTATTTTTGGCTGCGTTGCTCGTCACGCTTGCTGACACGAAAACAAAAAAAAACATTCAAGCAACACACTCTCCGACACTCGCTGGCGACGTACCAACTGATCCAATAGATGACTCACACCCCCGAATCAAGCTGTAGCCAGTCACATTGGAGTCAACACAAGACAACTGATGAAGACAAAGCACTGCTGACAACACCATCAAGCACACTCAGGCCCATTTTTGGTTTTATGTTTCCTCCTACATGGAGTTCAGCTTTGCGCTTTCTCCTCATCTCTTCATCTTTTCCTCCCTCTGATACTCTTACTACATGCATCTCTGTTAAGCTATCCCCTTTTTTTTGAGTGCAGTTTTTATTTTTTTCTTGATATTTTAAAGTTTCTAGCACCTGTGTAACGCCTTCCATGTGATGCAGGTTTGGCAATTTGCGACTAAGAGGAGCCAGCTTCCCAACTGAAATGTGCTCTATGGCAGCCTCAAGGCCTACCAGTGGGTGCTAAGCGGACTATTCCATAAAGGAACAAACAGGATGGAAACGCCAGCCAAACGGCCAACCAACCCACCAATGGGCGATTCAACTTGATAAAACCAGGAATCGATCCTGAGGTGGAGAGTTGTTTCCCCAAAAGAGGAAATGGATAAGAGTATGGGATGAAATGAGTTGAGTGGAGAGTGGTGGAGGCATGCAGTAAGTAAATCGAGACCCTCCTCGGGGAACATAACTGCACAGCACCACATCACCCCAAAGCCCAGCACCCAACATCGCCACACAAGACTGACATGACTCCATTTTACCCCCTCATACAGGCTTAATCTTTCTTTCTGGAAGAGTGTTGGTTGGGTTTCTGTCGGAGCCTGCGTTTCTAATGTAACTCAAACCTGTTGTATGTCTGTTCCCTGTCTTGTCACAGGAATCTTATCTACAGTGTTTCTTTGGGAATTAAATCATGCATTTAATCTGGTTAAAGGGTGTGAACTGGATATTAATTCATGTAGGATGTGCTTGATCCATGGCCAACTGTTTATTGCAATACCAGAGCTTTTCTTCCACCAGCCACAGTGGCTGCTGGTCTATAAAATGTATAAGCTGCTTTTCATTTTAGTTTGCAAACTGCTTTTAGTATCTGTTGGTACCACGCCATCAACATTTCATTATTATTGTTACCCTAGGGTACTTCCTAAATGAGGACAGGCAGCTTTATCATAAGTGGGGTGATTTCACATTTGCCCACAAAATGTACCTTTTTGGATTAACCCGGCTTCAATTCTGATTGTGAATGATTATTGTGTATCTGTACAGATGGTGATGCAGATGGCAATGGGAGCAGTTCAGGTGTGTGAGCGTACAAACTTTTCTTAAATGTAACCATATTGATTTGTCTCATATCCTTACCCTTTACACTCTCCAGATCGTCAGCATTCACCTCCATGTTTGCCATTTCCCTGTTGCCCTTCATATGCTGAAAGTTTATCATTGTGGATTCGTCTGTTTAAGGGTTATTTCTATAGAACTTAACATAAGTATTCCTACATTACTTATCCGTCAGCTACTTTTAATACAGACCAAGGTCAGATTTCAGCACTTGGTTTGCTTGTTGTGCCCGCCCGGAGTTTAAAGTTGCGTTCATACTTACTCAAGCAGTTGTCAGACGCTCCAGTGAAAACGCAGGTCTTCTATTCATCTTGAATAGGGGTAGTGCGTCTAGGATTCGGTGGTAGGGTCCGCAGGGGGAGCCTGACAAACAACTGCAACGAGAATTTTTGGAGAAACAACCTGACGTTGCCATGCGGTGGCCAATCACGTAACTTCTGATAACAGGTTTTAAGGCATTGTGAAGGTCCCGTACAGTAAATGGTAAACATTGCTGTCATAAGGTTTTAACACTGAGGGTAAAGAAAAAAACAAGCACTTAACTGCCCAGGAGTCCTTTTTTCGTCTTTATCTGTAAAATGAAGCCTACTCTAAACAATCTGACAGAAAACTATAATTGTAAAATATAAGTCTACTTGTACATTGGGGGGGTTAAATAATGAAATGTATATATGGGCCATTTAAGTGACACTCCCAACGCCGCACAACCCACAATAGCTGGAGCGTGTTTGGTCTTAAGGCGCCCATTTAATAAGGGTGGAGGCTTCTGTCTGTGCTGCTAGGACTCTTTACAGGCAACATGAATCAGTCTTGAAATGCATGCATCTGCCTAAAGTACTAGTCCTTGATAAAGTTACCATGACAATATTTATCTACCTAATGGTGTGCGTTCTGACCCAAAATGCTCATATCTGTCACTTTGTTTCTCTACCTTTTCTCCTCGTGCTTTGTCTTCCTGCTCATATAGAAGATGTAAATGCCAACCCCAACAAGCGCCAGAGGCAGCCTGCTCTGCTGGGCGACCACCCTCCCGACTACGGTAAGGCTCGCACTCCCCCGAGGAACAAGAAAACGTGTTTACAAAATACTGGCTTTTCTCTTCTGTACTCTTATTACCTGAAATACAGTCTGTGTAGACAGTTGGAAATACTAAAGTTGATTTATTTTAGTTAATCTGAGTTTATAAATTGCTCCTCCACACACTTGACAGTAAAGTGATGCTGTTTTTTTGGGTTTTTATAAACATTTGTGACTGCTGTGACTATTTCTAGAAAAATAGTTCTTCCTTGAGTTAATCTCACCTTGCTTGATTAGTATTTTATTTTCTGTTATCTCACTTGCTTCGTTCTTCAGGAGGTGGTTACCATGGCTATGACGAGAGCTACGGCTCCCCGCCCTACGAGGGTCGCCGCATGGGTCCTCCAATGAGAGGGCGTGGAGGGAGAAGCTACGGGCCGAGCTATGGACCTCCCCCCCTCCTCCTGGCGAGTATGGTGGCCACGCTGAGTCGCCGGTTGTCATGTTGTACGGCTTGGAACCTGTCAAGATGAACGCCGACCGTGTCTTCAATATCTTTTGTCTCTATGGCAACGTGGAGCGGGTCAGTACCTGACTGATGTGTTTTTGCTGTGAAGGGGATGGGGAAGCGGACCACAGCTAAGATTTGCACCCAAGTTTTTATGAGTGTAACTATTCAGGAAATCGTCCAAATGAAAAACGAGCATTCACGGGATATACAGACAAAACGAAACGCCCCGTCTCCACCTGCAGTCACACAATACAAAATAACAACCTACAAAAATGTGTGTTATGCAGAACAAATCAGTATTAGTTTTTGTTAGGTCTTGGTACCCGGGAAGTAAGGAAATAACTATTGGAAATTCCTTAATAGTTAAATGTTTTTGTGTCAAAGCCCTCATTTAAATGTATATTGCTGTGGGCAGCAGTTGTGCTTCTATGAATAACTGCTCTTAAAATAATGTTTTAGTTTATCACCAGCTAGAGCCCGACCAATAAAGGATCTTTAAGGCTGATACCGAAATCCGATGTGCCGATGTATCGACCATTGTATATTTTTAAAACACAACCCAGATACGCGTTAAACAGATTTCCCTAACATTAGTTATGAGTTCCCACTAAAATATATATTTGTTTTATTGTCACAACAGAACAGAGAACATCAAAATATATTAAAGTTCTGATAAATCAAATGTATTAAAATACAAACTTAAGATTTGAAACTTAATTTCCTTTGAACAAAAACACAATAACAAAATAATCAGGGACGTTGTAGAGCGTCCTCTGGTGGACAGACTGTGCAACGTCTATGCTCATAACATGGTTGACGGTCTGTTTTTTATTTTTTAAATATTCATTTATCAGAATCATTACTATAAATAATTCTGATTGAATATTAATAAATATTTTTTTATAAATTTGAATCGGCCATTATAAATACAGAGAAGATTGTTAATAATTCAACATTTAGACCCAAACAAGGGATATCAACTGAAAACTGTTGGTGAATAATTTTGTTAGTGGAGCATGGGCAGAGCTTTGTTGCCTAACTGGGACAATTTACTTTGAGTAACCATCCATCACGACCTACGCTTGCCCCAAGCCGTCATCTAAAAACCAACTGTTTGTCTCCAAATAAGTCTTTTATGACTCTTAAGGGCACTGGTTGATCCTTTTTTATTTTTATTTCTGTCACGTTCCACAGGTGAAGTTCATGAAGAGTAAGCCTGGGGCAGCCATGGTGGAAATGGGAGACTGCTATGCAGTGGATCGGGCCATCACTCACCTCAACAACAACTTTCTCTTTGGACAGAGACTGAATGTGTGGTGAGTTCATCTCGTCCACTTCCCAAAACATTTCTCTTGTCCAGATAAGTAAGCTGCGACGCATCGAGGATATTAAAACTACCAAAGCCTCGTGCAAATGGACACATTGTTGTCAGTTCAAATAACCAAATAAGTAAGAAATAATAAGTGTACTGGCAGTTCTTTGAAAATTCAGGGTACAAACTTTGCAACCTCTAATGTTAATCTTTAATATTAAACAACCCATTAGTCAAAGCTCCAGCCTTTCTTGGTGTCTCTCCTGACTTGTAAGTGAGAATGCCATTTTCAAAGTTATAATCTTCCCTCCATGCAGTGTTTCCAAGCAGCAAGCCATCGTACCTGGCCAGTGCTATGATCTGGAGGATGGCTCGAGCAGTTTCAAAGACTTCCACGGCTCCAGGAACAACCGGTTCACTTCGCCAGAACAGGCAGCCAAAAACCGCATCCAGCACCCGAGCAACGTGTTGCACTTCTTCAACGCCCAGCCAGACGTCACACCGGAGATTTTCAATCAGGTTGGTGTGAAAGTATTCATGAAGGAACAAAATGTACTAAAAATGACCAAATGTTGAAGACTTGCTGAGGATGATCACTGTATTCATCAGGAGGTGGTGGTGGTGTAATTTATAGAGCGCTTTATTTCATGGAAAGAACATTTTATATGTTTAGCTGTTTGGGTCACTTTGACAATATGTTGAATTTTATTTTTTGATGTGACTAATCTGGAAGATACTTTCAGACTTATACAGGTTATACAATAATTAGGTCACAGTAGTTAACACAAAGGATGGGTGATTAAAGAGCTTTCATATTAAAGCTGTGTGGTTTCTACCATACAGGCTTTGACTGTCAGAATGAAATCAAATGAAGTGTTGTGCGTGCAGTCCTAAATAATAAATGCTGTGCTCTTTACAGATTTGTGAGGAGATTGGTGTCAAGAGCCCCGTCAACGTCAAGATGTTCACAGGAAAGAGTAAGCTGCTTTGATTCAAACACCCATAGAAACATTAGTTTACTTCAAATGGGGCTGCAGTTACAAATGAAATGCCTCCAATAGAAGCTCATCGTAGAAAAACGTCACAAAAACTGGATCTTGAGATACACTTTAGACTACATGTAGAGGTGTTTCTCTACCTGGAATGTGTGATATGTAATGTTGAGCCTTGTAACCGCCAGGTGGTGCAGCTCCCAGCGACCGCAGTGCTTCAGGTCTCCTGGAGTGGGAGTCCATCAATGATGCCATGGAGGCTCTGTCCATGATGAACCACTACCAGATGAAAAATGCAGGTATGGGTAAGACAATGAACTCGTTTCCCTTTTAACTAGGGCTCTTCTCCATATTTCAATCCCTCCAGGATTTTGGACTTTCAGATTGAGATACAAGTTGTAATGTTTTGTGTGTGTGTCTTATGGGCCATGTTGTCTGATTTTTATTCTCTTCTTTCTTTACAGCTGGTCCTTACCCTTACACCCTCAAACTGTGCTTCTCCACCGTTCAGCACGCCAACTGAGCATTCCCCTTGTAGCCTGTCCACCATTCCCATGTATTTAGACCATGACTGCTTGCAACACGCCTGGAGAGATTTTTCAAAAATGCCTAAAATATTGTGAAATGATACATTTTCACAATGCATTTGATCCCTAGAGTGCAAACTCCTCCAATTTGATATATATATTAAGCAGATCTGACAAATGCTAAAAGGCATTTAAAAGTTTGGATATTTATGCCCCAGATGTGGTTTATAGAGTATCAGTACTTGTTTGTTGTCACAATTAAGTTGTCCTTTTTACTTTTTGTATTATGCTTAAAACAGTGATCTGAAAAGTGAAAAAGCGTATTTGAACGAATTGGTTTTATGCTAATCCTATTGTTAAGTGGCAGTGGACAACATGGTTTTGTAAAAGTCGCTTTTGAAACTTTTATTATAGCTCACTTTTTGTTTTAATTGCTACCTTTTCAGTTCTGTGTCTCCGTGTCTGATTATGCAGATGGAGAGTTGTTTTGTTGTAAGAAAATAAAATTTAAAGGTTTGAGTTTCTTCTGCCATCCTTTTGAAGTGTTTCCTGTCTGTTATGTCAAGTTTTAGGTACAGTGCATATGGAAAGCATTCACAGCACTTCACTTTCTCCACATTTTGTAATGTTACAGCCTTATTCCAAAAGGGATTAAATTATTTATTTTTCCTCAATTCTGCACATAATGACAACTTAATGACAATTTATTAATATAAAAACTCACTTGAACATAAGTATCTATGGCCTTTTTACGATCAAACTCGAAATGTAGCTCAGGTGCATTTTGTTTCCACTGGTCATCCTTGATGTTTCTACACCTTAATGGAGTCCACCTGTGGTAAATTCAGTTGGTTGGACGTGTTTTTGGAAAGGCACACCTGGCGGTGTATATAAGGTCCCACAGTGCATGTCAGACCACAAAACCAGTACGAAGTCACAGGAATTGTCTGTAGACCTCCGAGACCGGCTTGTCTCCAAGCACAGATCTGGGCAAGGGTACAGAAATATGTCCCAATGAGCACAGCGGCCTCATCATCCGTAAATGGAAAAAGTTGAACTTTTTTACATTTTTATTTTATTATGTATGTTTGTGTTATAGTTGTCTTGCCACTGGATGCCTAAGTGTCCTTCGGGATGAATAAAGTATCTGGGAGAGAAGGGAGGTGACCATTACCCAGTGGTCACCTGGTCTGATGAGACAACGATTGAACTCCAAGCGTTATGTTTGGAGCACACCAGGCACCGGGCCAGCACCATCCCTACAGTGCAGCACGGTGGCAGCAGCATGCTGTCGGGATGTTCTTCATCGGCAGGAACTGGGTGACTAGTCAGGATTGAGGGAAAGACGAATGCAGAAATGTAAAGTGACATCCTGGAAGAAAACCTGCTCCGGAGCACTCTTGACCTGAGACTGGGGCAACTCCACGCACACAGCCGAGATTTCAAAGGAGTGGCCCAGACATGAATCCCATCGAACATCTCTGGAGGGATCTGAAAATGGCTGTGCACCGACGCTGCCCGCTTCAACTACACAAATCATTCAAATATCAAAATGTTCAGCTCTTGACATAATGCTATGACTGTTTTTAAAGACTATTTTGGTAGCACAGCTACAAATGGCAGCAATGAGTAGACACTGCAGACTTTGACTCTTGGTACGACCCACAGTCCGGGTCGTGCCATTTAGTGTGGAATTTGCATGTTCTTCCATATTTAAATTTTTACAACATATACTATGACTTTTTTTGACATAATATATTGACTGTTTATTATTACTTTTCAAATGCTATGTCATACTATGACTTTTTTAAGGCGGTTGTTTAAAGTCATCCACCAGCGCTCTGTACTCTCCCTCCTGTCCATCCCTTATAAACCCAACAACTGCAGAGTCATCACAAAACTTATGAAAATTATATATAATACTATGTCTTTCAAAAAAAATTTTTTACATACTATACTATGACTTTCTGTTACTTTTGACATACTATACAATTACTTTTTTTAATACTTTTGACATATTATACTATGACTTTTTTATACTTTTGACATACTATACTATGACTTTTGTATACCTTTTTTTACATACTATACTATGATGTTTTTTGACATACTATACTATGATTTCTTTTACTTTTTTTGACATACTATACCATGACTTTTTTTTTTTTACTTTTTTTGACATGCTATACTATGACTTTTTTTTTTTTTTACTTTTTTTGACATACTATGCTATGACTTTGTTTATTTTTTTTACTTTTTTTGACATACTATACTATGACTTTGTTTTTTTTTTACTTTTTTTGACATACTATGCTATGACTTTTTTTCAAATCAATGGATGTCCATCTTCACATATACAGTAGCTCAGTGTGATGCTCAGGTGCTCTCTTTGAAGATTTAAAGATGAAAGGATGAAGTCAAAAATATATACAGTATATATTTACAAAGTCATGTTATAGTATGTCAAAAAAAGTCATGGTATCTTAATTCATAAAAGAGTCTAACCCATCATATTTAGACACTGATAGTGTCTAAATATATTAAAAAACATCCTAACCCCAGCTCTGTCTTCAGTTTTTCACTCCTCATTTAGTAATGCAGTCCACGTTCAGTAAGAGATATGGAGCTATGGCACAGTGCAGTCGCACAAGCGGATTGATTGATGACCATGATTGCTGATTGACAGCACCTGTAAAAGTGCGTGTTGAGTGTGGTGTATAAAACAGGGACCTTGAGAATGACTCCAGAATGAGCTGCTCTTTCCATCAACATACCAGCGAACTTTAAAGCTTATCATTTCCAGTTGCCCTCCTACTTTAGAATGGGTGAGTTTTTTGTAGCTGTGTTTTTGTGTATTGTTCTGATTTAAGGTTGTATCTCATACTGTGGTAGTGTTTCACTTGCTGAGTTTATCTGATGTGCTCTCATTCTTATCTTTGGTTTAGCTGCAACGAAAGTGTTGATCGTGTATGCCCACCAGAGCTCTGCCTCATTCAACGCTGCAGCCAAAGACGCTGCAGTAGAAGTTTTAGCTGCTCATGGCTGCACAGTAGAAGTATCTGACCTGTATGCCATGAAGTTTAAAGCAACCGCTACTGCTGAGGACATCACTGGTATATAAACTTCATACTTGAATTTAAAATTCTGCTTGATTGTGTTCTTCAGAACTGAAGCATATTCTCTCTGTAGGAGACGTTAAGAATGGTGAACACTTCTGCTATGCGGAGGAGACTAAACTTGCGTGGGAGGAAGGAAAACTGTGTGCTGACATCACTGAGGAACAACGTAAACTCACTCAGGCTGACGTCGTCATCTTTCAGGTATTGGTTGGTGATAGTAATGTTTGCTTAAACCTTATGTTTAAATGAATTTAACTTTAAGCCCTACTTCTCAGTTCCCCATGTACTGGTTCACTGTTCCTGCAATCATGAAGGGCTGGATCGACAGGGTACTCACATTGGGCTATGCATACTCACAAGATAAGCGATACAGCCAGGGAATCTTCAAGGTAAGGGATGCATTAGAGAATTTGCAAGACTACATTAAAGTCCACACACAAACTGTATTGGGTTTCTGCACAGGACAAGAAAGCCATGCTCTCCTTCACCACTGGGTCTCACGAGTCCATGTTCAGTGCAAATGGCATTAATGGAGACATGAATGTCACACTGTGGCCACTACAGGTACTGCAACATGATTTGACTTAAAGCATTAAAGGAACTATAACATTGTTCTATTCCAAGTAACTAAATGTGTTTCTCTCTCTCTCCCAGAATGGCATCCTGCACTACTGTGGCTTCCAGGTTTTGGCTCCTCAGATCTTCTGGGCTCCATCTTACATTCCTTCTGAGGCACGCAGCACAATGCTGGAGGGCTGGCGTGTGCGACTGCAAGGCCTCCTGGGAGAAAAACCCCTTTCCTTCACTCCATTGGACTGCTTTGATGGAGAGAAGGGTTACCAGCTGAAGCCTGAGGTCCATGAGAAGCAGGCCACCAAGGAGTTTGGACTGACCGTGGGGATCCACCTCGGAAAAGTGATCCCACCCAACAGCCAGATGAAAGCTGGAGTCTGAAGACTGCCTTGCCTCATGAGTTTTGGGCCTGTCTTGTATGTATTATGGGGAAAAAATAAAGGATTATGTTCTGTATTCTATTAAGTACTTGATGTATGTTTGTCTTAATTTCTCCATCAAGGGCTGGTTTCTGGTAACTGTAAAGTGGTCAACATTTGCACTATATGGATATTGGTGGTAGTTCACCACCGTTGGTCATTCAGCTTTGTGGCAATGTACAATAAATGTGCTATGACAAGTATTAGGCCACGTGACATCCACGCTCTTGCTGAAATCTTGGCACAGACTATACTGTTGACTTTGAATTTACTACACTACTGTGAACCCAACCCTTACTGGGTTTTCACTTTGGTCCCAATCATTTAATAAAATTCATGGGTAGGTCTGACTTTCAGTGCAGATGATGCCAGCTCTTTAAACTTGTGCATACACTACTTGGACTTATGACTTTAATGGCCTATTGACTTTAACTCTGAATTTAGTTTACTTCGCAGTGCTTATCTCCCAAAAGGGTTTTTGTTTTGACTTGGGAGAATCTCCCTGACCTCTTTGCTGGAGAAGGTTTCCCACTGGGGGGGGGAAACCCCTTCCATCCAACAGCCAGACTAAAGCTGTAGTGAGTACACAGCTCTGCCAACAAGCAACTTGTAACAACCACTGGACAACCTCCTCTGGCATTGTCATCCTTTAGCAGTCTACGGTCAAATGGAGCAATTTCACTGGTAATCTACAGCCCAGTCAATGCTAGTTAATTTAGCTAATGATGCTATAATTCGGCCGCTTGTACCCTGGTATGGGTTTTCTCAGGAAGGGGGCTGGTGTTTCCCTTAGAGATAGGGTGAGAAGCTCGGCGTAGAGCCACTGCTCCTTTGCGTCGAAAGGAGCCAGTTGAGGTGGTTCGGGCATCTGGTAAGGATGCCTCCCTAGGGAGGTGGTCCGGGCACGTCTACCTGGGAGAAGGACTAGGTGGAGGCACGTCCAGCTGGGAGGAGTCCTCGGGGAAGGACTAGGTGGAGAGATTATATCTCCAACCTGGCCTGGGAACGCCTCGGGATCCGAGAAGGTGGTTCACCCAGGGCGAGGCTTGGACATTGCACTCCGGCTGAGCTGACCTATTCGCAGAGGTCAACATTACCAATGAAATCGCTCCATATGACACTAGACTGCTAAAGGATGACAATGCCAGAGGAGGTTGTCCAGTGGTTGTTACAAGTTGCTTGTTGGCAGAGCCGTGTACTCACTACAGCTTTAGTCTGGCTGTTGAGTAGAAGGAGTTTTCCCCCCCAGTGGGAAACTCTCTCCAGCAAAGCTGTCCGGGAGATTTTCAGGTCAAAAAAAAAAAAACTACCTTTCTGGAGATAAGCACTGCAAACTAAATTCAGAGTTAAAGTTAAGTCAATAGGCCATTAAAGTCATAAGTCCAAGTAGTGTATTTCACAAGTTTAAAGAGGTGCCATCATCTGCACTAAAAGTCAGACCTACCCATGAATTTTTCAATCCAGAGTATTTTAAAAGCATTAAAACTTTGTCCTTTTTAGCTTTATTTCCTCTAATAACTTCTTTTACCTGTAGCACTTATAGATTTGATGAAAAGTGCATTATAAAGTTTTTATTAAATGATTGGGACTAAAGTGAAAACTTGAGAAGGGTTGGGTTCACATTAGTGTAGTAAATTCAAAGTCAACAGTATAGTCTGTGCCAAGATTTCAGCAAGAGCGTGGATGTCACGTGGCCTAATACTTGTCATAGCACATTTATTGTACATTGCCACAAAGCTGAATGACCAACGGTGGTGAACTACCACCAATATCCATATAGTGCAAATGTTGACCACTTTACAGTTACCAGAAACCAGCCCTTGATGGAGAAATTAAGACAAACACATCAAGTACCAATAGAAGTCAGCATAATTAAACCTTTATTTTTTTCCCCCCCATCATACATACAAGACAGGCCCAACACTCATGAGGCAAGGCAGTCTTCAGACTCCAGCTTTCATCTGGCTGTTGGGTGGGATCACTTTTCCGAGGTGGATCCCCACGGTCAGTCCAAACTCCTTGGTGGCCTGCTTCTCATGGACCTCAGGCTTCAGCTGGTAACCCTTCTCTCCATCAAAGCAGTCCAATGGAGTGAAGGAAAGGGGTTTTTCTCCCAGGAGGCCTTGCAGTCGCACACGCCAGCCCTCCAGCATTGTGCTGCGTGCCTCAGAAGGAATGTAAGATGGAGCCCAGAAGATCTGAGGAGCCAAAACCTGGAAGCCACAGTAGTGCAGGATGCCATTCTGGGAGAGAGAAAACACATTTAGTTACTTGGAATAGAACAATGTTATAGTTCCTTTAATGCTTTAAGTCAAATCATGTTGCAGTACCTGTAGTGGCCACAGTGTGACATTCATGTCTCCATTAATGCCATTTGCACTGAACATGGACTCGTGAGACCCAGTGGTGAAGGAGAGCATGGCTTTCTTGTCCTGTGCAGAAACCCAATACAGTTTGTGTGTGGACTTTAATGTAGTCTTGCAAATTCTCTAATGCATCCCTTACCTTGAAGATTCCCTGGCTGTATCGCTTATCTTGTGAGTATGCATAGCCCAATGTGAGTACCCTGTCGATCCAGCCCTTCATGATTGCAGGAACAGTGAACCAGTACATGGGGAACTGAGAAGTAGGGCTTAAAGTTAAATTCATTTAAACATAAGGTTTAAGCAAACCTTACTATCACCAACCAATACCTGAAAGATGACGACGTCAGCCTGAGTGAGTTTACGTTGTTCCTCAGTGATGTCAGCACACAGTTTTCCTTCCTCCCACGCAAGTTTAGTCTCCTCCGCATAGCAGAAGTGTTCACCATTCTTAACGTCTCCTACAGAGAGAATATGCTTCAGTTCTGAAGAACACAATCAAGCAGAATTTTAAATTCAAGTATGAGGTTTATATACCAGTGATGTCCTCAGCAGTCGCGGTTGCTTTAAACTTCATGGCATACAGGTCAGATACTTCTACTGTGCAGCCATGAGCAGCTAAAACTTCTACTGCAGCGTCTTTGGCTGCAGCGTTGAATGAGGCAGAGCTCTGGTGGGCATACACGATCAACACTTTCGTTGCAGCTAAACCAAAGATAAGAATGAGAGCACATCAGATAAACTCAGCAAGTGAAACACTACCACAGTATGAGATACAACTTTAAATCAGAACAATACACAAAAACACAGCTACAAAAAACTCACCCATTCTAAAGTAGGAGGGCAACTGGAAATGATAAGCTTTAAAGTTCAGCTGGTATGTTGATGGAAAGAGCAGCTCATTCTGGAGTCATTCTCAAGGTCCCTGTTTTATACACCACACTCAACACGCACTTTTACAGGTGCTGTCAATCAGCAATCATGGTCATCAATCAATCCGCTCGTGCGACTGCACTGTGCCATAGCTCCATATCTCTTACTGAACGTGGACTGCATTACTAATTGAGGAGTGAAAAACTGAAGACAGAGCTGGGGTTAGGATGTTTTTTAATATATTTAGACACTATCAGTTTTAATATATTTAGACACTATCAGTGTCTAAATATGATGGGTTAGACTCTTTTATGAATTAAGATACCATGACTTTTTTTTGACATACCATATTCATACTTTTAAGATTTTTTAATAATATTTCATCATACTATAACATGACTTTGTAAATATATACTGTATATATTGTTGACTTCATCCTTTCATCTTTAAATCTTCAAAGAGAGCACCAGGCATTTATCACACTGAGCTACTGTATATGTGAAGCTGGACATCAATTGATTTGATGTTGTATTTATTGTTCAACATAAACTAAGGACAGAAAATGAAAAACTCTAGAGACACAGCAGGGGATGGATCCCTAAAAAGTCAAAGTATAGTATATCGAAAAAAGTCATAGTATAATATTTTGAAAAAGTAAAAAAAATCATAGTATAGTATGTCAAAAAAGTTCAAAAAGTCATAGTATAGTATGTCAAAAAAGTAAAATAAAGTCATAGTATAGTATGTCGAAAAAAGTCATAGTATATTATTTTGAAAAAGTAAAAAAAATCATAGTATAGTATGTCGAAAAAGTAATAAAAACAATATAGTATAGTATGTCAAAAAGGTTTTTTAAAAAAAGTCATAGTATAATATTTTAATACACCTCCTCTAGACAGAGGGATGGATGTAGACAGGGGGATGATGTCTCTCTCTCTCTCTCTCTCTCTCCCTCTCCCATCCCCCTCCAGACAGAAGGATGGATCTCTCTCTCTCTCTCCCTTCCCATCTCCTCTAGACAGAGGGATGGGATCTGGTTGGGGAGAGTTTTGGCCTGGCCAGGCTCCTCTCTTCAACCTGTCTCTCTTAGTTATGCTGCTATAGTTTTAGACTGCTGGGGGACTTCCTTTGACACACCGAGTTCTTCTCTCCTCTATATTTCCATTTATGTGCATCCATGTCCCAGAAATGCTTGTTACTAACCTAGCTCCGGGGAGTCATTCCCCGGAGTCCTTATGTTCTTTTTCGCCCAGCATGTTTCCTTGGATCAGGGAGGCCCCAAAATCAAGGTTGCAGCTGTCGCCATGGTCCCGCTACACGTCCTGCAATGCCCTGCTACATCCTGCTATGCTCTGCGGTGCCCAGCTACGTCCTGCTACGTCCTGCTGTGCCTTGCTGTGCTCTGCTACGTCCTGCTGTGCCTTGTAACGCCGCACAGTGCCCTCCTATGCCATGAAATACTACAAAGAACTACTACATACTACTATTTTTTGTGACTGTTGTTGCCACTCTTCATTGTAATTCCAACCGGTCGTCAGATACCGCCTACCAAGAGCCTGGGTCTGGGTCTGGGTCTGGCCGAGGTTTCTGCCTAAAAGGAAGTTTTTCCTCGCCACTGTCGCACTGTTGCTTGCTCTGTAGGAAACTACTAGAACTGTTGGGTCATTGTAAATTTTGGAGTGTGGTCTAGACCTACTCTATCTGTAAAGTGTCTCGAGATAATGCTTGTTATGAATTGATACTATAAATAAAATTGAATTGAATTGAATTGAATAATATTTCAAAAAAGTAACAAAAAAGTCATAGTATAGTATGTTGAAAAAAGTAAAATAAAGTCATAGTATAGTATGTCAAAAAAGTAAAATAAAGTCATAGTATGTCAAAAAAAGTTTTTAAAAAGTCATAGTATAGTATGTCAAAAACGTTTTTAAAAAGTCATAGTATAGTATGTCAAAAAAGTATTTAAAAAAGTCATAGTATTGTATGTCAAAAAAGTTTAAAAAAAGTCAGTATAATATTTTGAAAAAGTAAAAAAAAAGTCATAGTATAGTATGTCAAAAAAGTAAAAAACGTCATAGTATAGTATGTCAAAAAAGTAATAAAATAAAGTCATAGCATTGTATGACAAATAAGTTTAAAAAAAGTCATAGTATAATATTTCAAAAAAGTAAAAAAAAGTCATAGTATAGTATGTCAAAAAAGTATTTAAAAAAGTCATAGTATAATATTTCGAAAAAGTAAAAAAAAGTCATAGTATAGTATGTCGAAAAAGTATTAAAAAAAGTCATAGTATAGTATGTCGAAAAAGTAAAAAACGTCATAGTATAGTATGTCAAAAAAGTATTTAAAAAAGTCATAGTATAATATTTCGAAAAAGTAAAAAAAAGTCATAGTATAGTATGTCGAAAAAGTATTAAAAAAAGTCATAGTATAGTATGTCGAAAAAGTAAAAAACGTCATAGTATAGTATGTCGAAAAAGTATTAAAAAAAGTCATAGTATAGTATGTCAAAAAAGTATTTAAAAAAGTCATAGTATAGTATGTCAAAAAAGTAAAAAACAGTCATAGTATAGTATGTCGAAAAAGTATTAAAAAACGTCATAGTATAGTATGTCGAAAAAGTAAAAAACGTCATAGTATAGTATGTCGAAAAAGTAAAAAACGTCATAGTATAGTATGTCAAAAAAGTATTTAAAAAAGTCATAGTATAATATTTCGAAAAAGTAAAAAAAAGTCATAGTATAGTATGTCGAAAAAATTATTTAAAAAAGTCATAGTATAGTATGTCGAAAAAGTAAAATAACGTCATAGTATAGTATGTCAAAAAAGTTTTAAAAAGTCATAGTATAGTATGTCGAAAAAGTAAAAAACGTCATAGTATTGTATGTCAAAAAAGTTTTAAAAAGTCATAGTATAATATTTCGAAAAAGTAAAAAAAGTCATAGTATAGTATGTCAAAAAAGTAAAATAAAGTCATAGTATAGTATGTCAAAAAAAGTTTAAAAAACGTCATAGTATAGTATGTCAAAAAAAGTTTAAAAAACGTCATAGTATAGTATGTCAAAAAAGTATTTAAAAAAGTCATAGTATAATATTTCGAAAAAGTAAAAAAAAGTCATAGTATAGTATGTCGAAAAAGTATTAAAAAAAGTCATAGTATAGTATGTCGAAAAAATTATTTAAAAAAGTCATAGTATAGTATGTCAAAAAAGTATTAAAAAAAGTCATAGTATAGTATGTCGAAAAAGTAAAAAACGTCATAGTATAGTATGTCAAAAAAGTATTAAAAAAAGTCATAGTATAGTATGTCGAAAAAATTATTTAAAAAAGTCATAGTATAGTATGTCAAAAAAGTATTAAAAAAAGTCATAGTATAGTATGTCAAAAAAGTAAAAAACGTCATAGTATAGTATGTCAAAAAAGTATTAAAAAAAGTCATAGTATAGTATGTCGAAAAAATTATTTAAAAAAGTCATAGTATTGTATGTCAAAAAAGTTTTAAAAAGTCATAGTATAATATTTCGAAAAAGTAAAAAAAGTCATAGTATAGTATGTCAAAAAAGTAAAATAAAGTCATAGTATAGTATGTAAAAAAAAGTATTTAAAAAAGTCATAGTATAGTATGTCAAAAAGTTTAAAAAAAAAGTCATAGCACAATATTTTGAAAAAGTAAAAAAAAAGTCATAGTATAGTATGTCAAAAAGTAAAAAAAAAAAGTCATAGCACAATATTTCAAAAAAGTAAAAAAAAGTCATAGTATAGTATGTCGAAAAAGTATTAAAAAAAGTCATAGTATAGTATGTCAAAAAAGTATTTAAAAAAGTCATAGTATAATATTTCGAAAAAGTAAAAAAAAGTCATAGTATAGTATGTCGAAAAAGTATTAAAAAAAGTCATAGTATAGTATGTCAAAAAAGTAAAAAACGTCATAGTATAGTATGTCGAAAAAGTAAAAAACGTCATAGTATAGTATGTCAAAAAAGTATTTAAAAAAGTCATAGTATAATATTTCGAAAAAGTAAAAAAAAGTCATAGTATAGTATGTCGAAAAAATTATTTAAAAAAGTCATAGTATAGTATGTCGAAAAAGTAAAAAACGTCATAGTATAGTATGTCAAAAAAGTTTTAAAAAAGTCATAGTATAATATTTCGAAAAAGTAAAAAAAGTCATAGTATAGTATGTCAAAAAAGTAAAATAAAGTCATAGTATAGTATGTAAAAAAAAGTATTTAAAAAAGTCATAGTATAGTATGTCAAAAAAAGTTTAAAAAAAGTCATAGTATAGTATGTCAAAAAAAGTATTTAAAAAAGTCATAGTATAGTATGTCAAAAAAAGTTTAAAAAACGTCATAGTATAGTATGTCAAAAAAAGTTTAAAAAACGTCATAGTATAGTATGTCAAAAAAAGTTTAAAAAAGTCATAGTATAATATTTCGAAAAAGTAAAAAAAAGTCATAGTATAGTATGTCGAAAAAGTATTAAAAAAAGTCATAGTATAGTATGTCGAAAAAGTAAAAAACGTCATAGTATAGTATGTCAAAAAAGTCATAGTATAGTATGTCGAAAAAATTATTTAAAAAAGTCATAGTATAGTATGTCAAAAAAGTATTAAAAAAAGTCATAGTATAGTATGTCGAAAAAATTATTTAAAAAAGTCATAGTATAGTATGTCAAAAAAGTATTAAATAAAGTCATAGTATAGTATGTCGAAAAAATTATTTAAAAAAGTCATAGTATAGTATGTCAAAAAAGTATTAAAAAAAGTCATAGTATAGTATGTCGAAAAAGTAAAAAACGTCATAGTATAGTATGTCAAAAAAGTTTTAAAAAGTCATAGTATAATATTTCGAAAAAGTAAAAAAAGTCATAGTATAGTATGTCAAAAAAGTAAAATAAAGTCATAGTATAGTATGTAAAAAAAAGTATTTAAAAAAGTCATAGTATAGTATGTCAAAAAAAGTTTAAAAAAAGTCATAGTATAGTATGTCAAAAAAAGTTTAAAAAACGTCATAGTATAATATTTCGAAAAAGTAAAAAAAAGTCATAGTATAGTATGTCGAAAAAGTATTAAAAAAAGTCATAGTATAGTATGTCGAAAAAATTATTTAAAAAAGTCATAGTATAGTATGTCAAAAAAGTATTAAATAAAGTCATAGTATAGTATGTCGAAAAAATTATTTAAAAAAGTCATAGTATAGTATGTCAAAAAAGTATTAAAAAAAGTCATAGTATAGTATGTCGAAAAAGTAAAAAACGTCATAGTATAGTATGTCAAAAAAGTTTTAAAAAGTCATAGTATAATATTTCGAAAAAGTAAAAAAAGTCATAGTATAGTATGTCAAAAAAGTAAAATAAAGTCATAGTATAGTATGTAAAAAAAAGTATTTAAAAAAGTCATAGTATAGTATGTCGAAAAAGTAAAAAACGTCATAGTATAGTATGTCAAAAAAGTCATAGTATAGTATGTCGAAAAAATTATTTAAAAAAGTCATAGTATAGTATGTCAAAAAAGTATTAAAAAAAGTCATAGTATAGTATGTCGAAAAAGTAAAAAACGTCATAGTATAGTATGTCAAAAAAGTTTTAAAAAGTCATAGTATAATATTTCGAAAAAGTAAAAAAAGTCATAGTATAGTATGTCAAAAAAGTAAAATAAAGTCATAGTATAGTATGTAAAAAAAAGTATTTAAAAAAGTCATAGTATAGTATGTCAAAAAGTTAAAAAAAAAAGTCATAGCACAATATTTTGAAAAAGTAAAAAAAAAGTCTTAGTATTGTATGTTGAAAAAGTATTTAAAAAAGTCATAGTATAGTATGTCAAAAAAAGTAAAAAAAAAGTCATAGTATAGTATGTCAAAAAGTAAAAAAAAAAAGTCATAGCACAATATTTCAAAAAAGTAAAAAAAAGTCATAGTATAGTATGTCGAAAAAGTATTAAAAAAAGTCATAGTATAGTATGTCAAAAAAGTCATAGTATTGTATGTAAAAAAACGTTTAAAAAAGTCATAGTATAGTATGTCAAAAAGTAAAAAAAAAAGTCATAGCACAATATTTCGAAAAAGTAAAAAAAAAGTCATAGTATAGTATGTCAAAAAAGTCATAGTATTGTATGTAAAAAAAAGTATTTAAAAAAGTCATAGTATAGTATTTCAAAAAAGTAAAATAAAGTCATAGTATAGTATGTAAAAAAAAATGCATAGTATTGTATGTCAAGAAAGTAAAATAAAGTCATAGTATAGTATGTCGAAAAAGTAATTAAAAAAAAAGTCATAGTATTATACAACCCCATAGTGACGGTGTCTGCCCCCCGACCATTGAAGTTATTTAAATCAAAGGTAAACAGAAGAGGAGCTGTGCATGAAAACCTCATAGCAATTAAAACCACAAGTGCAATAGTGCAAAAGAATAGGAGAATTAAATGTGGACTTTTAAACATCAGATCCCTCTCTTCTAAAGGTGTCTATATAGTAAATGAATTAATATCAGATGCTAATATTGATTTATTTTGTCTTACTGAAACCTGGCTGGGTGATGGAGAATATGTTAGTCTAAATGAATCCACCCCCCCCAGTCATATTAATACTCACATTCCTCGAGGCACAGGCCGAGGAGGTGGAGTTGCAGCTATCTTTGACTCTAGTCTAATAATCAGCTCTAAACCTAAACTAAATTATAACTCATTTGAAAGTCTTGTTCTTAGTCTTTCACACCCAAGTTGGAAATCACTGCAACCAGTTCTATTTGTTATAGTGTACCGAGCACCTGGTCCATACTCTGAATTCTTATCTGAATTTGCAGAGTTCTTGTCAAATTTAGTGCTAAAAACGGACAAAGTTCTTATTGTAGGGGATTTTAATATTCATGTGGACGATGAGAATGACAGCCTTAGTACTGCGTTTATCTCTCTATTAGATTCTATTGGCTTCTCTCAAAGTGTTCATAAACCGACTCACCGTTTTGGCCACACCCTCGATCTTGTTCTGGTCTATGGTGTTGAAATTGAACATTTAATAGTGTTCCCACAGAATCCCTTTTTATCTGACCACTGTTTGATAACTTTTGAGTTTATACTGCTCAACTACACGCCATTAGGCAAAACCTGCTTTACAAGATGTCTATCTGATAGTGCTGTAGCTAAATTTAAGAATGTGATTCCATTAGCATTTAATTCATTACCAAGTCACAAAGTAACGGAGGACTCCTATGCTAATTTCAGTCCCTCCCAAATAGATCATTTTGTTGATAGTGCAGCAGGCTCGCTGAGAATGACACTCGACTCTGTTGCCCCTCTAAAAAAGAAGATAATGAAACAAAGACGGTTAGCTCCATGGTATAACACTGAAACTCGTAAATTAAAGCAAATATCGCGGAAACTTGAGAAGATTTGGCGTTCCACTAAATTGGAAAATTCTCGTTTAATTTGGCAAGATAGTCTTCAAACTTATAGGAAGGCCCTCCGTAATGCCAGAACTGCGTACTACTCGTCCTTAATAGAGGAAAATAGGAACAACCCCAGGTTTCTTTTCAGTACTGTAGCCAGGCTGACGGAAGGTCACAGCTCTACTGAGCCAAGTATTCCCATAGCTCTTAGTAGTAACGACTTCATGAGATTCTTCAATGATAAAATTATAACTATTAGAAGCAAAATCCACCAAGACCTGCCTTTAACTGGCACTGACTTATCTCTAAACTCAGGAACCTTAGAAACAGTTGTAAAACCAGATATATGTTTAGACTGCTTTGCTTCACTTGATCTTTAACAATTTAATTCAATTATTTCTTCAGCTAAACCATCAACCTGCCTCTTAGACCCCATCCCGACTAGGCTACTTAAAGAAGTTTTACCCTTAGTCAACACTTCTCTATTAGATATAACCAATCTGTCTTTATTAACAGGCTATGTACCACAGCACTTTAAAGTAGCTGTTATTAAACCTCTTCTGAAAAAGCCCAACCTTGATCCAGAAGTTCTAGCCAACTATATCCAATCTTCCATTTCTCTCTAAGATTCTTGAGAAAGCAGTCGCTAAACAGCTATGTGATTTTCTGCATAGCAACAGCTTATTTGAGGATTTTCAGTCAGGATTTAGAGCTCATCATAGCACAGAGACAGCACTTGTGAAAATTACTAATGACCTCCTGATTGCATCAGACAAAGGACTTATCTCTGTACTGGTGTTATTAGATCTTAGTGCTGCATTTGATACCATTGACCATCATATCTTATTACAGAGATTGGAACATTTCATTGGTATTAAAGGGACTGCTCTGAGCTGGTTTAAGTCTTATTTATCAGATCGATCTCAGTTTGTTCATGTTAACGATGAATCCTCTGTGCACGCCAAAGTTAGTTATGGAGTCCCACAAGGATCTGTTCTAGGTCCAATCCTGTTCACTTTATATATGCTTCCTTTAGGCAATATTATCAGGAAGCACTCCATACATTTTCATTGTTATGCAGATGATACTCAATTATATCTATCAATCAAACCGGATGAAACTAATCAGTTAGCTAAACTTCAAATGTGCCTTCAGGATATTAAAACCTGGATGAGCTGTAATTTTCTAATGTTAAACTCAGATAAAACTGAAGTTATTGTTCTGGGGTCCAAGCACCTCCGTGACCCACTATCCAAAGAGATAGTTACTCTGGATGGCATCTCCCTGGCCTCCAGCACCACTGTGAGGAATCTTGGAGTTATCTTTGATCAGGACATGTCCTTTAATTTCCACATAAAGCAAATTTCAAGGATCTCCTTTTTTCACCTACGTAATATTGCTAAAATCAGGAATATTCTGTCTAAAAATGATGCAGAAAAACTAGTCCATGCATTTGTTACTTCTAGGCTGGATTACTGCAATTCTTTATTATCAGGCTGCTCAAAAAAGTCCATAAAGACTCTTCAGCTGATCCAGAATGCTGCAGCACGTGTTCTGACAGGAACCAAGAAAAGAGATCACATCTCTCCTGTTTTAGCTTCTCTGCATTGGCTTCCTGTAAAATCCAGAATAGAGTTTAAAATCCTTCTTCTCACCTACAAAGCTCTTCATGGTCAGGCACCATCTTATCTTAAAGAGCTCATAGTACCTTACAACCCTACAAGAGCACTACGCTCCCAGAATGCAGGATTACTTGAGGTTCCTAGAGTCTCTAAAAGTAGAATAGGAGCCAGGGCGTTCAGTTATCAGGCTCCTCTCCTGTGGAACCAGGTTCCAGTCTGGGTTCGGGAGGCAGACACCGTCTCCACATTTAAGAGTAGGCTTAAGACTATCCTTTTTGATAAAGCTTATAGTTAGGGCATATATAGTAATATGCCCTACCTTAACCAGGGTTTGTATCTTATCCCCCTCTCTGACCTTCCTGACTCTAACCCCCATTTTCTCTCCCCCTACCCTAACCAGGGTTTGTATCCCATCCCCCACTTTGATCTTAACTCTATCTTTCTCTCCCCTACCCTAACCCGGGTCTGTATCCTTCCCCTACTTTGACCTTCCTGCCCTTAGCCCTGACCCTCATGACCTTGGCCCTGGGTGTCTCTCCCCCTACCCTAGCCATGGGAGGGTTTGGGGAGAGTTGTGGCCTGGCCAGGCTCCTCTCTTTACACTGTCTCTCCTGGTTATGCTGTAATAGTTTTAGACAGCTGGGACTTCCTGTGACACACCTAGTTCCTCTCTCCTCTATTTTTCTATCTTTCCAATTATGTGCATCCATGTCCCAGAAATGCTTGTTACTAACCTAGCTCTGGGGAGTCATTCCCCGGAGTCCTCATGTTCTTTTTCCCCCAGCATATTTCCTCGGATCAGGGAGGCTCCAAAATCAAGGTTGCAGCTGTCGCCATGGTCCCGCTACACGCTGTGCGATGCCATGTTCCTCCTGCTACACTCTGCTATGCCGACTACAAAGGACTACTAACAACTACTATTTTTTTTTTGGGGATTGTAATTGCCACTTTTCATTCTAACCCCAACCGGCCCGTCAGACACCGCCTACCAAGAGCCTGGGTCTGACCGAGGTTTCTGCCTAAAAGGAAGTTTTTCCTCGCCACTGTCGCACTGTTGCTTGCTCTGGAGGACACTGTTGGGTCCTTGTGAATTCTGGAGTGTGGTCTAGACCTACTCTATCTGTAAAGTGTCTTGAGATAACTCTTGTTGTGAATTGATACTATAAATAAATTGAAATTGAATTGAAATTGAATTATATGTCAAAAAAGTAATAAAAAAAAAGTCATGGTATAGTATGTCGAAAAAGTCATAGTATAGTATGTCAAAAAAAGTTAAAAAAAAAAAAAGTCATAGTATTGTATGTCAAAAAAAGTATTTTAAAAAGTCATAGTATAGTATTTCAAAAAAGTAAAATAAAGTCATAGTATAGTATGTCAAAAACAGTTTTAAAAAAGTCATAGTATAGTATGTTGAAAAAATTATTTAAAAAAGTCATAGTATAGTATGTCGAAAAAGTAAAAAACGTCATAGTATTGTATGTCAAAATTTTTTTAAAAAGTCATAGTATAATATTTCGAAAAAGTAAAAAAAGTCATAGTATAGTATGTCGAAAAATGTCATAGTATAGTATGTCAAAAAGTAAAAAAAAAAGTCATAGTATAATATTTTGAAAAAAGTATTTAAAAAAGTCATAGTATAGTATGTCAAAAAAGTCATAGTATTATATGTCAAAAAAGTTTTTAAAAAGTCATAGTATGATATTTCGAAAAAGTAAAAAAAGTCATAGTATAGTATGTCAAAAAAGTATTTAAAAAACTCATAGTATAGTATGTCGAAAAAGTCATAGTATAGTATGTCGAAAAAGTAAAAAACGTCATAGTATTGTATGTCAAAAAAGTTTAAAAAAGTCATAGTATAATATTTCGAAAAAGTATTAAAAAAAGTCATTGTATAGTATGTCAAAAAAGTTTTTAAAAAGTCATAGTATTGTATGTCAAGAATGTAAAATAAAGTCATAGTATAGTATGTCAAAAAAGTATTTAAAAAAAAGTCATAGTATTGTATGTCAAAGAAGTAATTAAAAAAAAGTCATAGTATAGTATGTCGAAAAAGTCATAGTATAGTATGTCGAAAAAGTAAAAAACGTCGTAGTATTGTATGTCAAAAAAGTTTTAAAAAGTCATAGTATAGTATGTCAAAAAAGTACTAAAAAAAAAGTCATAGTATTGTATGTCAAAAAAAGTATTTAAAAAAGTCATAGTATAGTATGTCAAAAAAGTCATAGTATTGTATGTCAAAAAAGTTTAAAAAAAGTCATAGTATAGTATGTGGAAAAAAGTATTTAAAAAAGTCATAGTATAGTATGTCAAAAAAGTATTTAAAAAAGTCATAGTATAGTATGTGGAAAAAAGTATTTAAAAAAGTCATAGTATAGTATGTCAAAAAAGTCATAGTATTGTATGTCAAAAGTTTTAAAAAAGTCATAGTATAATATTTCGAAAAAGTAAAAAAAGTCATAGTATAGTATGTCGAAAAAGTATTTAAAAAAGTCATAGTATAGTATGTCGAAAAAGTCATAGTATAGTATGTCGAAAAAGTAAAAAAAGTCATAGTATTGTATGTCAAAAAAGTTTAAAAAAGTCATAGTATAGTAAGTAAAAAAAGTCATAGTATTGTATGTCAAAAAAGTTTAAAAAACTCATAGTATAGTATGTCGAAAAAGTCATAGTATAGTATGTCGAAAAAGTAAAAAAAGTCATAGTATAGTATGTCAAAAAAGTAATAAAAAAAAAGTCATAGTATTGTATGTCAAAAAAAGTATTTAAAAAAGTCATAGTATAGTATGTCAAAAAAGTAATAAAAAAAAAGTCATAGTATTGTATGTCAAAAAAGTTTAAAAAAAGTCATAGTATAATATTTCGAAAAAGTAAAAAAAGTCATAGTATAGTATGTCAAAAAAGTTTAAAAAAAGTCATAGTATTGTATGTCAAGAAAGTAAAATAAAGTCATAGTATAGTATGTCAAAAAAGTATTTAAAAAAGTCATAGTATTGTATGTCAAAAAAGTTTTAAAAAAGTCATAGTATAGTATGTCAAAAAAGTAAAATAAAGTCATAGTATAGTATGTCGAAAAAAGTATTTAAAAAACTCATAGTATAGTATGTCAGTAAAAAACGTCATAGTATTGTATGTCAAAAAAGTTTAAAAAAGTCATAGTATAATATTTCGAAAAAGTAAAAAAAGTCATAGTATAGTATGTCAAAAAAGTATTTAAAAAAGTCATAGTATAGTATGTCAAAAAAGTCATAGTATTGTATGTCAAAAAAAGTTTTTAAAAAAGTCCTAGTATAGTATGTCAAAAAGTTTAAAAAAATTATAGTATAATATTTCGAAAAAGTAAAAAAAGTCATAGTATAGTATGTCGAAAAAGTATTAAAAAAAGTCATAGTATAGTATGTCAAAAAAAGTTTTAAAAAAAGTCCTAGTATAGTATGTCAAAAAGTTTAAAAAAATCATAGTATAATATTTCGAAAAAGTAAAAAAAGTCATAGTATAGTATGTCAAAAAAGTATTTAAAAAAGTCATAGTATAGTATTTCAAAAAAGTAAAATAAAGTCATAGTATAGTATGTCAAAAACAGTTTTAAAAAAGTCATAGTATAGTATGTCGAAAAAATTATTTAAAAAGTCATAGTATAGTATGTCGAAAAAGTAAAAAACGTCATAGTATTGTATGTCAAAAAAATTTTAAAAAGTCATAGTATAATATTTCGAAAAAGTAAAAAAAGTCATAGTATAGTATGTCAAAAAATGTCATAGTATAGTATGTCAAAAAGTTAAAAAAAAAAGTCATAGTATAATATTTTGAAAAAAGTATTTAAAAAAGTCATAGTATAGTATGTCAAAAAAGTCATAGTATTATATGTCAAAAAAGTTTTTAAAAAGTCATAGTATGATATTTCGAAAAAGTAAAAAAAGTCATAGTATAATATGTCAAAAAAGTATTTAAAAAACTCATAGTATAGTATGTCAAAAAAGTCATAGTATAGTATGTCGAAAAAGTAAAAAACGTCATAGTATTGTATGTCAAAAATGTTTAAAAAAGTCATAGTATAATATTTCGAAAAAGTATTAAAAAAAGTCATTGTATAGTATGTCAAAAAAGTTTTTAAAAAGTCATAGTATTGTATGTCAAAGAAGTAATTAAAAAAAAGTCATAGTATAGTATGTCGAAAAAGTCATAGTATAGTATGTCGAAAAAGTAAAAAACGTCGTAGTATTGTATGTCAAAAAAGTTTAAAAAAGTCATAGTATAGTATGTAAAAAAAGTAATAAAAAAAAGTCATAGTATTGTATGTCAAAAAAAGTATTTAAAAAAGTCATAGTATAGTATGTCAAAAAAGTCATAGTATTATATGTCAAAAAAGTTTTTAAAAAGTCATAGTATTGTATGTCAAGAAAGTAAAATAAAGTCATAGTATAGTATGTCAAAAAAGTATTTAAAAAAGTCATAGTATAGTATGTGGAAAAAAGTATTTAAAAAAGTCATAGTATAATATTTCGAAAAAGTAAAAAAAGTCATAGTATAGTATGTCGAAAAAGTATTTAAAAAACTCATAGTATAGTATGTCGAAAAAGTCATAGTATTGTATGTCAAAAAAGTTTAAAAAAGTCATAGTATTGTATGTCAAAAAAAGTATTTAAAAAAGTCATAGTATAGTATGTCAAAAAAGTCATAGTATTGTATGTCAAAAAAGTTTAAAAAAAGTCATAGTATAATATTTCGAAAAAGTAAAAAAAGTCATAGTATAGTATGTCAAAAAAGTTTTAAAAAAGTCATAGTATAGTATGTCGAAAAAATTATTTAAAAAAGTCATAGTATAGTATGTCAAAAAAGTATTAAAAAAAGTCATAGTATAGTATGTCGAAAAAGTAAAATAAAGTCATAGTATAGTATGTCGAAAAAGTAAAATAAAGTCATAGTATAGTATGTCAAAAAAGTATTAAAAAAAGTCATAGTATAGTATGTCGAAAAAAGTATTTAAAAAAGTCATAGTATTGTATGTCAAAAAAGTTTTAAAAAAGTCATAGTATAATATTTCAAAAAAGTAAAAAAAGTCATAGTATAGTATGTTGAAAAAGTATTAAAAAAAGTCATAGTATAGTATGTCGAAAAAGTAAAATAAAGTCATAGTATAGTATGTCGAAAAAAGTATTTAAAAAACTCATAGTATAGTATGTCGAAAAAGTAAAAAACGTCATAGTATTGTATGTCAAAAAAGTTTAAAAAAGTCATAGTATAATATTTCGAAAAAGTAAAAAAAGTCATAGTATAGTATGTCAAAAAAGTATTTAAAAAAGTCATAGTATTGTATGTCAAAAAAAGTTTAAAAAAAAGTCATAGTATAGTATGTCAAAAAGTTTAAAAAAATTATAGTATAATATTTCGAAAAAGTAAAAAAAGTCATAGTATAGTATGTCGAAAAAGTAAAAAAAGTCATAGTATAGTATGTCAAAAAAAGTTTTAAAAAAAGGCCTAGTATAGTATGTCAAAAAGTTTTAAAAAATCATAGTATAATATTTCGAAAAAGTAAAAAAAGTCATAGTATAGTATGTCGAAAAAAGTATTTAAAAAACTCATAGTATAGTATGTCGAAAAAGTCATAGTATAGTATGTCGAAAAAGTAAAAAACGTCATAGTACTGTATGTCAAAAAAGTTTAAAAAAGTCATAGTATTGTATGTCAAAAAAATTATTTAAAAAAGTCATAGTATAATATTTCGAAAAAGTAAAAAAAGTCATAGTATAGTATGTCAAAAAAGTTTTAAAAAAGTCATAGTATAGTATGTAGAAAAAAGTATTTAAAAAACTCATAGTATATTATGTCGAAAAAGTCATAGTATAGTATGTCGAAAAAGTAAAAAACGTCATAGTATTGTATGTCAAAAAAGTTTAAAAAAGTCATAGTATAATATTTCAAAAAAGTAAAAAAAGTCATAGTATAGTATGTCAAAAAAGTAAAATAAAGTCATAGTATAGTATGTCGAAAAAAGTATTTAAAAAAGTCATAGTATAGTATGTCAAAAAAGTCATAGTATAGTATGTCGAAAAAGTAAAAAACGTCATAGTATTGTATGTCAAAAAAGTTTAAAAAAAGTCATAGTATAATATTTCGAAAAAGTAAAAAAAGTCATAGTCTAGTATGTCAAAAAAGTATTTAAAAAAGTCATAGTATAGTATGTCAAAAACGTCATAGTATTGTATGTCAAAAAAGTTTAAAAAAAAGTCATAGTATAATATTTCGAATAAGTATTAAAAAAAGTCATAGTAGAATATGTCAAAAAAGTTTTAAAAAGTCATAGTATTGTATGTCAAGAAAGTAAAATAAAGTCATAGTATAGTATGTCAAAAAAGTATTTAAAAAAAGTCATAGTATTGTATGTCAAAAAAGTCATAGTATAGTATGTCAAAAAAGTCATAGTATTGTATGTCAAAAAAAGTTTTAAAAAAAGTCCTAGTATAGTATGTCAAAAAGTTTAAAAAAATTATAGTATAATATTTCGAAAAAGTAAAAAAAGTCATAGTATAGTATGTCGAAAAAGTATTAAAAAAAGTCATAGTATAGTATGTCAAAAAAAGTTTTAAAAAAAGTCCTAGTATAGTATGTCGAAAAAAGTATTTAAAAAACTCATAGTATAGTATGTCGAAAAAGTCCTAGTATAGTATGTCGAAAAAGTAAAAAACGTCATAGTACTGTATGTCAAAAAAGTTTAAAAAATCATAGTATTGTATGTCAAAAAATTATTTAAAAAAGTCATAGTATAGTATGTCAAAAAAGTTTTAAAAAAGTCATAGTATAATATTTTGAAAAAGTAAAAAAAGTCATAGTATAGTATGTCAAAAAAGTTTTAAAAAAGTCATAGTATAGTATGTAGAAAAAAGTATTTAAAAAACTCATAGTATATTCTGTCGAAAAAGTCATAGTATAGTATGTCGAAAAAGTAAAAAACGTCATAGTATTGTATGTCAAAAAAGTTTAAAAAAGTCATAGTATAATATTTCAAAAAAGTAAAAAAAGTCATAGTATAGTATGTCAAAAAAGTAAAATAAAGTCATAGTATAGTATGTCGAAAAAAGTATTTAAAAAAGTCATAGTATAGTATGTCAAAAAAGTCATAGTATAGTATGTCGAAAAAGTAAAAAACGTCATAGTATTGTATGTCAAAAAAGTTTAAAAAAAGTCATAGTATAATATTTCGAAAAAGTAAAAAAAGTCATAGTCTAGTATGTCAAAAAAGTATTTAAAAAAGTCATAGTATAGTATGTCAAAAAAGTCATAGTATTGTATGTCAAAAAAGTTTAAAAAAAAGTCATAGTATAATATTTCGAATAAGTATTAAAAAAAGTCATAGTATAATATGTCAAAAAAGTATTTAAAAAAAGTCATAGTATTGTATGTCAAAAAAGTCATAGTATAGTATGTCGAAAAAGTAATAAAAAAAGTCATAGTATAGTATGTCGAAAAAGTAATAAAAAAAAAGTCATAGTATTGTATGTCAAAAAAAGTTTTAAAAAAAGTCCTAGTATAGTATGTCAAAAAGTTTAAAAAAATTATAGTATAATATTTCGAAAAAGTAAAAAAAGTCATAGTATAGTATGTCGAAAAAGTATTAAAAAAAGTCATAGTATAGTATGTCAAAAAAAGTTTTAAAAAAAGTCCTAGTATAGTATGTCAAAAAGTTTAAAAAAATCATAGTATAATATTTCGAAAAAGTAAAAAAAGTCATAGTATAGTATGTCAAAAAAGTATTAAAAAAAGTCATAGTATAGTATGTCGAAAAAAGTATTTAAAAAACTCATAGTATAGTATGTCGAAAAAGTCATAGTATAGTATGTCGAAAAAGTAAAAAACGTCATAGTACTGTATGTCAAAAAAGTTTAAAAAAGTCATAGTATTGTATGTCAAAAAAATTATTTAAAAAAGTCATAGTATAGTATGTCAAAAAAGTTTTAAAAAAGTCATAGTATAATATTTCGAAAAAGTAAAAAAAGTCATAGTATAGTATGTCAAAAAAGTTTTAAAAAAGTCATAGTATAGTATGTAGAAAAAAGTATTTAAAAAACTCATAGTATATTATGTCAAAAAAGTCATAGTATAGTATGTCGAAAAAGTAAAAAACGTCATAGTATAATATTTCAAAAAAGTAAAAAAAGTCATAGTATAGTATGTCAAAAAAGTAAAATAAAGTCATAGTATAGTATGTCGAAAAAAGTATTTAAAAAAGTCATAGTATAGTATGTCAAAAAAGTCATAGTATAGTATGTCGAAAAAGTAAAAAACGTCATAGTATTGTATGTCAAAAAAGTTTAAAAAAAGTCATAGTATAATATTTCGAAAAAGTAAAAAAAGTCATAGTCTAGTATGTCAAAAAAGTATTTAAAAAAGTCATAGTATAGTATGTCAAAAAAGTCATAGTATTGTATGTCAAAAAGTTTAAAAAAAAGTTATAGTATAATATTTCGAATAAGTATTAAAAAAAGTCATAGTATAATATGTCAAAAAAGTTTTAAAAAGTCATAGTATTGTATGTCAAGAAAGTAAAATAAAGTCATAGTATAGTATGTCAAAAAAGTATTTAAAAAAAGTCATAGTATTGTATGTCAAAAAAGTCATAGTATTGTATGTCAAAAAAAGTTTTAAAAAAAGTCCTAGTATAGTATGTCAAAAAGTTTTAAAAAATTATAGTATAATATTTCGAAAAAGTAAAAAAAGTCATAGTATAGTATGTCAAAAAAAGTTTTAAAAAAAGTCATAGTATAGTATGTCGAAAAAGTAAGTTAAAAAAAAGTCATTGTATTGTATGTCAAAAAAGTAATAAAAAAAAAGTCATAGTATAGTATGTCAAAAAAGTCATAGTATTGTATGTCAAAAAAAGTTTTAAAAAAAGTCCTAGTATAGTATGTCAAAAAGTTTTAAAAAATTATAGTATAATATTTCGAAAAAGTAAAAAAAGTCATAGTATAGTATGTCAAAAAAAGTTTTAAAAAAAGTCATAGTATAGTATGTCGAAAAAAGTATTTAAAAAACTCATAGTATAGTATGTCGAAAAAGTCATAGTATAGTATGTCGAAAAAGTAAAAAACGTCATAGTACTGTATGTCAAAAAAGTTTAAAAAAGTCATAGTATTGTATGTCAAAAAAATTATTTAAAAAAGTCATAGTATAGTATGTCAAAAAAGTCATAGTATTGTATGTCAAAAAAGTTTTAAAAAAGTCCTAGTATAGTATGTCAAAAAGTTTAAAAAAATTATAGTATAATATTTTGAAAAAGTAAAAAAAGTCATAGTATAATATGTCAAAAAAGTATTAAAAAAAGTCATAGTATAGTATGTCGAAAAAGTCATAGTATAGTATGTCGAAAAAGTAAAAAACGTCATAGTACTGTGTGTCAAAAAAGTTTAAAAAACGTCATAGTATTGTATGTCAAAAAAGTTTAAAAAAAGTCATAGTATAATATTTCGAAAAAGTAAAAAAAGTCATAGTATAGTATGTCAAAAAAGTTTTAAAAAAGTCATAGTATAGTATGTAGAAAAAAGTATTTAAAAAACTCATAGTATATTATGTCGAAAAAGTCATAGTATAGTATGTCGAAAAAGTAAAAAACGTCATAGTATTGTATGTCAAAAAAGTTTAAAAAAGTCATAGTATAATATTTCGAAAAAGTAAAAAAAGTCATAGTATAGTATGTCAAAAAAGTAAAATAAAGTCATAGTATAGTATGTCGAAAAAAGTATTTACAAAAGTCATAGTATAGTATGTCAAAAAAGTCATAGTATAGTATGTCGAAAAAGTAAAAAACGTCATAGTATTGTATGTCAAAAAAGTTTAAAAAAAGTCATAGTATAATATTTTGAAAAAGTAAAAAAAGTCATAGTCTAGTATGTCAAAAAAGTATTTAAAAAAGTCATAGTATAGTATGTCAAAAAAGTCATAGTATTGTATGTCAAAAAAGTTTAAAAAAAAGTCATAGTATAATATTTCCAATAAGTATTAAAAAAAGTCATAGTATAGTATGTCAAAAAAGTATTTAAAAAAAAGTCATAGTATTGTATGTCAAAAAAGTCATAGTATAGTATGTCGAAAAAGTAATTTAAAAAAAAGTCATTGTATTGTATGTCAAAAAAGTAATAAAAAAAAAGTCATAGTATGTCAAAAAAAGTATTTAAAAAAGTCATAGTATAGTATTTCAAAAAAGTAAAATAAAGTCATAGTATAATATTTCGAAAAAGTAAAAAAGTCATAGTATAGTATGTCGAAAAAGTATTAAAAAAGTCATAGTATAGTATGTCGAAAAAAGTATTTAAAAAAGTCATAGTATAGTATGTCAAAAAAGTCATAGTATTGTATGTCAAAAAAGTTTAAAAAGAGTCATAGTATAATATTTTGAAAAAGTAAAAAAAGTCGCAGTATAGTATGTCGAAAAAGTATTTAAAAAAGTCATAGTATAGTATGTCAAAAAAGTTTAAAAAAAGTCATAGTATTGTATGTCAAGAAAGTAAAATAAAGTCATAGTATAGTATGTCGAAAAAAGTATTTAAAAAAGTCATAGTATAATATTTTGAAAAAGTAAAAAAAGTCGCAGTATAGTACAGTATGTCGAAAAAGTATTAAAAAAAGTCATAGTATGGTATGTCGAAAAAGTTTTAAAAAAGTCATAGTATAGTATGTCAAAAAGTTTTTTAAAAAAGTCATAGTATAGTATGTCAAAAAAGTCATAGTATTGTATGTCAAAAAAGTTTTAAAAAAGTCCTAGTATAGTATGTCAAAAAGTTTAAAAAAATTATAGTATAATATTTTGAAAAAGTAAAAAAAGTCATAGTATAATATGTCAAAAAAGTATTAAAAAAAGTCATAGTATAGTATGTCGAAAAAGTCATAGTATAGTATGTCGAAAAAGTAAAAAACGTCATAGTACTGTGTGTCAAAAAAGTTTAAAAAACGTCATAGTATTGTATGTCAAAAAAGTTTAAAAAAAGTCATAGTATAATATTTCGAAAAAGTAAAAAAAGTCATAGTATAGTATGTCAAAAAAGTTTTAAAAAAGTCATAGTATAGTATGTAGAAAAAAGTATTTAAAAAACTCATAGTATATTATGTCGAAAAAGTCATAGTATAGTATGTCGAAAAAGTAAAAAACGTCATAGTATTGTATGTCAAAAAAGTTTAAAAAAGTCATAGTATAATATTTCGAAAAAGTAAAAAAAGTCATAGTATAGTATGTCAAAAAAGTAAAATAAAGTCATAGTATAGTATGTCGAAAAAAGTATTTACAAAAGTCATAGTATAGTATGTCAAAAAAGTCATAGTATAGTATGTCGAAAAAGTAAAAAACGTCATAGTATTGTATGTCAAAAAAGTTTAAAAAAAGTCATAGTATAATATTTTGAAAAAGTAAAAAAAGTCATAGTCTAGTATGTCAAAAAAGTATTTAAAAAAGTCATAGTATAGTATGTCAAAAAAGTCATAGTATTGTATGTCAAAAAAGTTTAAAAAAAAGTCATAGTATAATATTTCCAATAAGTATTAAAAAAAGTCATAGTATAGTATGTCAAAAAAGTATTTAAAAAAAAGTCATAGTATTGTATGTCAAAAAAGTCATAGTATAGTATGTCGAAAAAGTAATTTAAAAAAAAGTCATTGTATTGTATGTCAAAAAAGTAATAAAAAAAAAGTCATAGTATGTCAAAAAAAGTATTTAAAAAAGTCATAGTATAGTATTTCAAAAAAGTAAAATAAAGTCATAGTATAATATTTCGAAAAAGTAAAAAAGTCATAGTATAGTATGTCGAAAAAGTATTAAAAAAGTCATAGTATAGTATGTCGAAAAAAGTATTTAAAAAAGTCATAGTATAGTATGTCAAAAAAGTCATAGTATTGTATGTCAAAAAAGTTTAAAAAGAGTCATAGTATAATATTTTGAAAAAGTAAAAAAAGTCGCAGTATAGTATGTCGAAAAAGTATTTAAAAAAGTCATAGTATAGTATGTCAAAAAAGTTTAAAAAAAGTCATAGTATTGTATGTCAAGAAAGTAAAATAAAGTCATAGTATAGTATGTCGAAAAAAGTATTTAAAAAAGTCATAGTATAATATTTTGAAAAAGTAAAAAAAGTCGCAGTATAGTACAGTATGTCGAAAAAGTATTAAAAAAAGTCATAGTATGGTATGTCGAAAAAGTTTTAAAAAAGTCATAGTATAGTATGTCAAAAAGTTTTTAAAAAAAGTCATAGTATAGTATGTCAAAAAGTTTTTTAAAAAAGTCATAGTATTGTATGTCAAGAAAGTAAAAAAAAGTCATAGTATTGTATGTCAAAAAGTTTTTTAAAAAAGTCATAGTATAGTATGTCAAAAAGTAATAAAAAAAGTCATTGTATTGTATGTCAAAAAAGTAATAAAAAAAAAGTCATAGTATAGTATGTCGACAAAGTCATAGTATAGTATGTCAAAAAAGTATTTAAAAAAGTCATAGTATAGTATTTCAAAAAAGTAAAATAAAGTCACAGTATAATATTTTGAAAAAGTAAAAAAAGTCGTAGTATAGTATGTCAAAGAAGTATTTAAAAAAGTCATAGTATAGTATGTCAAAAAAGTTTTAAAAAAGTCATAGTATAGTATGTCAAAAAAGTTTAAAAAAGTCATAGTATAATATTTCGAAAAAGTATTAAAAAAAGTCATTGTATAGTATGTCAAAAAAGTTTTAAAAAAGTCATAGTATTGTATGTCAAGAAAGTAAAATAAAGTCATAGTATAGTATGTCAAAAAAGTGTTAAAAAAAAAAGTCATAGTATTGTATGTCAAAAAAGTAATAAAAAAAAGTCATAGTATAGTATGTCAAAAAAGTATTTAAAAAAGTCATAGTATTGTATGCCAAAAAAGTTTTTAAAAAAGTCATAGTATAGTATGTCGAAAAAGTAAAAAACGTCATAGTATAGTATGTCAAAAAAGTATTTAAAAAAGTCATAGAATAATATTTAAAAAAAGTATTAAAAAAAGTCATAGTATAGTATGTCAAAAAAGTACTAATTACACAGACATGTGTAATGCTTTTGCTCTTTAACTCAAAATATAATGAATTGAACACACATGATTAATATAATACACTACGTGCATATAATGTTTATGAGCAAACATGATATGAATACATTTCATTCCAACAGTGTATAACTTTATTTATTTTTTACATGTAAAGGTGGTGCACCATTCCTGGAAGTACTGCAATACCAGGTCGATGCGTGGAGTGGACGGAGCAAGCCCCTATTCCATCTCCCAGTTCCAAAAATCAATTTAATATATGGTCCCCGGGTAGGGGACGTATCAGATATTAAACTGATAAGAACAGATACTACACTTGATCTTAGCCAAAAGGCCGAGAAGCGATACTGACAATGGGTCGGCAGAGAGGACCACATTCTCCGCACGGTTACCGTCACTCACGGTTTAAATATCGGTTTCATTCGATACACATTAACCTCGATTCGATTTACTACAATACGCACAGTAAATGAGTGAAAGGTGCTGGGAATGGCAACAAAATGTGTCATTTTTATGAAGTTATGTTGTCGCATGTGAAGCTGCAGAAAGTACCCCTCACTGCAGTGTGTAATTCAACATGGACGTTTGACTCCACCCATGTTAAGCAAGCTGTAACTTCTAGTTTAAATAAATAAAAATGCCACGTGAGTTATTTATGTAAAAATAACGTTTATATAATATCACAAATCCTCTCTGAGTAATGTTTGGTCTGTTAACTGCCGGATAGAAAACAACAATTGAGCTTCACTGCACTCTAGTGCTAATCACCCAAAGTTATAATTTAAAAAAGTCATAGTATGTTTTAAAAACAACCTTATGGATGCTATTTTTCAATAGCTGCGAATGGGCCGTATACTACCAATGAAATCGCTCCATTTGACCGTAGACTACCAATGAAATCGCTCCATTTGACCGTAGACTACCAATGAAATCGCTCCATTTCACCGTAGACTACCAATGAAATCGCTCCATTTCACCGTAGACTACCAATGAAATCGCTCCATTTCACCGTAGACTACCAATGAAATCGCTCCATTTCACCGTAGACTACCAATGAAATCGCTCCATTTCACCGTAGACTACCAATGAAATCGCTCCATTTCACCGTAGACTACCAATTGGAATGTAGGATTTGACGACGGTAGATTACGAGATGATACTGACTCTTCATAGTAATATAATAATAATATAATAGTAATATCTCAAGGACCAATTGCTTGCAGTTGTTAACATTTATTTAAACTATTTGTGTTTATATATTTTTATTGTATTGACCACATGTATCGGTTGCCTTGTCTTGTATCGTGTTATGTACCTGTTGTTGTTTACACCTTACACCTTATGTTTAACAACTGAAGGCCCCATGTATAATGAATATAGGCAGAAACCTATTTTACAATTTAAATTACACACACACACACACACACACACATCATCATCATCCTCATCCTCATCATCTTCTTTGGTTCGAGTTTTCTCATCGGCCACCGTAGCAGGCTGGTTCTAACTGAGATTGAGCTAATGAAGGAGTAGTAGGAAGGTTTAATGAACTTTAGTTAGTTAGTTAGTGCGCTGTTACGTTCAGTGGGCTGCAAATCCTCTTTTGGCGCACACCGTGCACACCGTGCAGCCGCAGCCGCAGCGGACTTCCTGGAGAGCAGCCACCTTGACCAGAAAGAGGCAGCTGTTAATAACTAGTTAGCATTAGCTAGCGGCAGTGTGGCTTCACGTTAACGTTAGTAAGTTAGTTAATTAATCAACGGTATCTGTGCTTGCTGCGGTTGTTTTGACCTCTAAATACTGCGCAAGGTGCAAAGGGCGATGCTGTCAGCTGTCAGGTCAGCTCTCACGACATGTAAGTGCATGACAATTGTTTGGGTCGTTTGCTGTTTGTCGTCTTATTATTCATGAAAAACGTGATGCAATGTTTATGAAATTCAAAGTGCACCAGAGTGAGCTATGCAGGTCTGTTAGCTCGCACTAGTTCGCAGATAAAGGATCGTTTAACTGCGTTAAAAACCTTTGAAAGGCTTTGTAGGTGAAAGGTCACCAGCATTTGTTGTTCTTGCAGCATGCAAGGTTGTAGAGCTCATCTTGGGCTCTAATCAGAGACTATATATGACGGTCTATGGCTCTAATATCTATTTTTTATACTTTACTCTTGAATTGATAATTATTTTCAACACCAGTTAACATGCTGATTATTTTCATTAATAGTTACGTCTATAAAATGTCAGAAAATAGTGATAAATTATATATACAATGACACAGTGTGATGAGTGTCATTCCATTAAAAAGCTGTATACATTAATTGCATTACCTATTCTCGGCCATTTATTTGAGCATTACACATTTATGAGTCTAGGAGGGTAACATTGCAGATCTTATTTAGGTAATAATGTTACCAGCATTACGTCACAGATTACTTCTATGTATTATCCACACACCAGGATAATGTATACTAATATATACTAATTTATAAGTCCTTTTAAAGAGGTATTTTGTATGTGCAACATGGAAAGAAACAAACGTAAGCACATCTTTTGACCTTCCAAATATTTACTATGTCTTCTACTCCTATTTCTCATGTGTGCCACTTTATACTTCACTAATGTTGATTTAATATATTTTTACATTCTGTTTCAGGATATTCTGTTTTCATTGCATTGGAAAGAAAAATACCCTGAATCAGGGCTAGAAACACATCTTATTTTTCAATAATTAATTTGTATATTATCTATTTTAAATCAATAAAAACACCTCAAAATGGCATGAACCTCCATCACGTTCTTTAACCCTCCTGTTGTCCTCGGGTCAAATTTGACCCATTTTCTAAAAGTTTCTATATCAGAATTTTGGGTTTCTTTCAACTAAATTGTCAAAAAATATCCTGGAGGGTTTCGTACAACGCTCCTCACAAGTAAAATAAATGATCAATTCACTACTTTCACTGAATTTGGGTGTTATTCAATTGTATAGCATTTGAAGAATAATGTAAGTTGTTTAAGTTAATTTAAGTTAAAAAATTAACAAAAACATTGTAAAAAGTGACAACATGTCCAAAGTGCCAAAACAAAATAAACCAAAAAAGTAACAAAGGTATCGGGAAAAGCAACAAAAGTGTCGATAAAGACGGCCAAAAAGTTTAAATTTTAAAATTCGGACCGAGGAAATAAAAGAGAGATTTTAATAAATTAGAAAAATAGGTCGTTTTTTTTGATGATATTCTGATCAGTTCACTCATTGAATTTGGGTGTATTATTTAATTGTATAGCATTTAAATAATAATGTAAGTTATTTAAGTTAAACAATTAACAATCATTGGAAAAAGTGACACAAAATGTCAAAAGTGCCAAAACAAAATCAACAAAATCATCAAAAAACAACAACAAAGGCATCGGGAAAAGCAACAAAAGTGTTGATAAAGACGGCCAAAAAGTTAAAATTTTAAAATTCGGACCAATTTTTTTAATAAATTAGAAAAATAGGTCGTTTTTTGATGATTTTTTGATCTGAACAGTTACCATGGCAGCCATTTAGCTTCCTCTGCTCTCTGTATCGATCTCTTAATCTAAGTCACTGTAACAGTTTATTGGCTACAAAGGTCTTAGTCCCGTCCCGTTGCAGTGGTTTTAGATGTTGTTTGTGTGTGTTCTGTCTCTTTCCTCTCAGACGGGAGGTGCTGGCTGCCCGGTCAGGCTGTGGTCCGGGCCATGTCGTCCTCGGGCGGGGCCGTCCCCCCTTACACCACCCTCGCCATCTCCCACCCAGCAGAGTCCATCACGCACGTAGAGCTGCACCGCCCGGGGAAACGCAACGCCATGAACAAAGCTTTCTGGAGGCAGGAATCTGTTTACATTAATACGCAGAGATATCAACAACACAAAACAACCACATTAACTATTGTGTTTTTACATATGACATGTTTAAAGTATTAATCTGTTTTTATTTTTTTTTAATCCTTTTGAGCAATGTTACGCAGCTGAGTTGCTAAAAATGACATGTATATGTCGGCCAGTGTTAACCCTGGTGTTGTCTTCCTTGTAAACATGAACAACATTTTTCCCCTTATCTCAACGTTTTTGTTGCTTTTTATGAAGTTTCGGTAGTTTAGTTTTTTTTTTTTCAACGATTTTGCCGCTTTTTCCAACATTCTTCACCCGTATTTCAACTTCCTTTATTTCAGATATATAAAATTAAACCTTTGAAAATGGGTCAAATTTGACCTGAAGACAACACGAGGGTTAAAGAATGGCAGGCAGAGGATGATTGGCAGAGATTTAAAAAGCAACTAGCCCCCAAATGACTTAAAATAAATATTGAACGATATTAAAGATATTAAATAACATAACCGTAGGCGACTGTGTTGACTTAGTGAGCAAAATAACAAACTTTTTAACATAATTTAATATAATATTAAAAACAAAATTAAACTAATATTGAAAAGTAAACCTTTGGCATATGTGATTACAGCACTTATACAAAAGTATTTATATAAGTTTATCCAACACATGTCCTTCTTCTCCCAGTGAGATGGTGGATTGTTTTAATGAGATAGCCGGCGACCCAGAGTGCAGAGTGGTTGTGGTTTCTGGAGCCGGGAAGATGTTCACAGCTGGTAGGTATCAGTCTGTTGGCGTTCAATGACACCAGCTTTGCAGTAAAGCTGTATTTATTCTCTGTGCTGTGTCCCCGACCAGGTATCGACCTGATGGACATGGCCAGCGACGTCCTCCAACCAGAGGGCGACGACACGGCCAGAATCTCCTGGAACATCAGAAAAATAATCACCAAGTATCAAGAGACGTTCTCCGTCATAGAGAAGGTCGAGGAGTGTTTCTTTTTTTAATCACACTGAGGAATTTTAAGATCTGATCGTTCACCGACGTGATTATGTATTCAGCATTTACAATGATTGGCAGTGTGTTAGGTTCAAAGACTTGAGTGGTAAAATAACACACGGACACGGAGTTGCCTTTAGTGACTTTGCAAAGAGGAAAAGTGCCAAAAAAGTATTCAGCAGTCTTTTTTTCCGCCCTCTCATCCCCTGCGCGGCCGTTTTATCAAGTGGGTGTAGACAGAAAATTGATTTACATAATGGGTGTAGTGTATAATTGTTTAACATAAATGTGGGCTAAAACATCGTTGTTTTACATAAAAGTGGGTTAGTACATCATATTATCTGCTATACTATTGGTTAAAGAGAAACTGGGTGTGCTAAACAAGTTGTAAGGAAAACACAGTTCAAAGTTTGAAGTTTTTTAATAAAGAAACAATAGCTCTTTCACACAGTCACAGCTGCAGATTAATCTCATCTTACCCTGCTGGCCAGACACAGGAGTGTCCGGCTCTCCTCGGTCACAGTGTTCTTCTTCATTTAATTTAAGGTTTCAAAATATTCACATGATAACTTTTGAACAATAATACTTGTTCAGTATTCATACAATAGAACTCTGTTCAGTCTCCACACTGTCGAAGTATTTTCCTGTGAAGTTGATGATGTTTTCTTCTCGTAGTGTCCAAAGCCTGTCGTGGTAGCTGTCCACGGAGCCTGTATTGGGGGAGGTAGGACATCATGATCACACGGTCATCGTGCAGCCATGAATTCAGACCACGGGGCCATATTACAAAGTATGATTAGGTGGATAGCTGGCAAGATTTGGACTCTGTTTTCTGGTGTTGATTAGCTGGCTCACTTTTACCAGAGTAACCATGGTAACAGATGCTGCACGGCTAACCTGATCCAGAGAAGTCAGGATGAGTAGCGTTGCCAGACTCAGTTTGATTGATTGATTTTATTTGACCACTTAAATATAAAAAATATGAAAACAGTACTCTGTGTCATACATTAAACTATACATAAGTAGTCAGGGATGACACAATAAAGCCCCAATAATTATTTGTATTGTGGTCCCATTGCGGGAGTTAACTTGCTTTTTGATACAGAACCCGGGATGGGATG